>JAIUZE010010869.1:0-11703 GCA_022085475.1 Heliosperma pusillum
GTTCTTGATGAATTTTAATGATTTTCCATAAGTATGATTTTTATGATTTTGTATGAATTTATAACAAGTTTAGTGTTCTTGACATTTTTGATGATTTGTTATAATTATGATTTTTGTATGATGATTGTTAAAATGGTTGTTTGTTAATTAAAAACAAGTTTGGAATTGATTTGGTGTGGTTGATGATTGAACCGTGGAAGGGGGTGAGAACCGGACCAAACCAGACCGGTCCAGGCCGGTTCAGACCCGGTCTGGGCTGGTCCAAGGTGGGTCCGGGTTTTGGTCTTTGGGTTGTGTCGATGTTTGATTGTTTAATTGTTGTTTTGACGGATTTTAATTATGTTAAAGCATGCGGGAAATAATTAGAAACGGTTTTTAGTAAAACCGTTAAAAAGGCCAAAACAGCCCATTTTGCCCAAAACAGGCCGTGGGGCCCATCCAGGCCCATGTGGGTCCGGCCCAACTCAGCCCGTTGGTCCCACTTTGGGACTTGTGACGGTTTTTGAGTTATCGTCATTTTTATCGCGTTTTGTAATAATTAGCAAGCGAGAAATATTAATAAGTAAAATATTTAATTAAAAAGGTTTTTCATTAAATTATTATTTCTCACATGTTAGAAATTATAAGACGAGACCGTAGTTTAATTTAATCTCCTTGTAGTCAAGCGGGTTTTTGGGTATAATATGATAATTCACATGTTAGAAGTAGTAATAAAATAACATGTAATGAATATGTTGATTTTATGTCTATGTGATCAAGACTCTGCTTCTAGCCGGTTTGATCCAACGGGTTTGGTCAAACTAAGATCTAGTCAGCCCCGATTTGACTGATGACCCGTCGCGGGACTCGGGTCGGGGTTTTGTCTTCAAGTAAGGTTGTATTTAATTAATGAATTAGCCTTAGTAGATATGAGGCGATATGTTATTTGGTTATGATTTATATGCAATTAGTCACATGTTAGGAAATTGTTTCCGTGACTGTTTGATTATATGGTTGGTGTCGTGTTGACTAAGTACCCATAGAGAATTATGAGTATATGGCGTCTTGACCATTCTAATTCTAAATGAGTAGCTTGGACCATGACATCGATAGGCAGTACTATCTTTAACGAGTATATAGTTCATGGTTAATAGCTTTTGTGTCACGGCCTGGGGGGCTTATCTCCAAGTCGGGGCATGGCATCCTAAGAGTTCCGCTTTGGGCAGGGAGCCAGCTTAAGTACTAGCCATCTCTGCTTAGGGGGTCGCCTAGTAGAGTTTCTCGTGTACGGTTATGTCATGAGACGGGGAATGGAATAGCTGTTGTCGCTAGGTCTGATCAGTCTAGGACTAGGATGTTTTCCTACCATTGTTGTATAGCCCTCGAGTGTACAGAGTCTTCAATCGACTGTTCTAAGAACTTTATCCTGTTTTAAAATTGGTCTTTCATGTTTGTATGATTCTATGAGTTCTAGAAGGTGAGATGCAAGCCGTCTAGGATTGATAGAGTTTGGATTACCGATTGTTAACTGATTCACATGATTACGTGTTGATTAGGGTTTGAGTGTATCATGGCCATGTTTCTGAGAGGAACCTCTGAGCTAGCATACCAGCTTCCCTACCTCGAGTTATAGTTTATTATCGGTTTCACATGATAGCTTTCACATGCTAGGTTATTTGTTAGTTATCGGTTTCATAACATGAAAAGCATATCATATATGTTTAAGTTTTGTATTTTCCATATACATCGCTTTTATGTTATTCATGTTTCATTAAACTCGACATTTCGTGGCTGGGAGAACTCGGAGTTACTCCCCACTGACTGTGGCTTCCGTGTTTATATTTAATGCGGTCGAACAGGTGGTGAATGCATACATTGGGTACATTGACGAGCTAGCGATCGAAGTATTACCTTGGACCTATATTCGGTTCTTAGATTGTATATTATTATACACTCTTTCATTTCCGTATTTATACGGGAGATATGTCTCCCGTCTTGTATATTTCTTTTGTGGAATATTATTCCGTATTGTAATGACCCTTTTTATTTCAGACACCTTCATTATGGATTTAAATTATTTTTTTTCTTTCCGCAAATTTGAGGGTGTCACACCTACAATGCTTAGTTAATTTATTTTACAACTCCTTGTAAATATAATTAACTAATTACCTCTATCTCAAAACCTCAACTAATTTAGTAATTTAACGATTAATTACTAAGTTAAATCTTATTTAATCGTATTAAAATAAGATATAAATTTATTAGTCCATTATCGCATAATTGAAAAATAAGCTTAATTGAATTTGAGTTCTTAACTCAATTTCTAACAATTAACTCTCGTACATATCGAATATATGTAATGTACTAATTAACTGTATCGTATACAAATAATTAATTACTATTTGGATTTCATCCTTTAGGTGTGACCGAAAGGGATCAGTTAATCACCGCCGTCAAACGACAATAACGTCAAACTCTAGTCAGCCAACCGTTATTGATTTACGTTAATCAACTGACTAATCATATATATAGTCAATAAATATCCCAATTATATTCCTTAATAAGATTTATCATGTGGCGCACTATTTGTGGAGGACACCTACTCCAACAATCTCCCACTTGTCTGACACAAGTGTGCGTCACCAATTCTCTTGTCTCTTTATCACATCTCCCACTCAACGCAAGGTGTCTTTCAAGTCGCACTTGCGATTGACAATATCTAGAGTGGTTTTCTCGATAGGGAGAGTAACTGTCTGACCGGAAAATCTACCATAGATCTATTTCCGAGCGTGGCCACGCATTTACAGTAACTTCTCCTCGAGTGGCCTAAAGATGTTTGTACCCAACATGGGTGGACAATTCCTGTAGATTCATCTACTCTGTATGTTGCAGATCACCATGATCCAGAAGAAGTCCATCGGCCTCCTTTTACGGCACGACCTAGAACATCAACCAAAACCAATCGAAAACTGCACCGACTCAGATAGACGGCCGCCAGTCAAAGAATCGACTTATAGGAATAAGATAGAAGACCCTGCCACGACCAGGCATCAAATAATTGATTTAAGGGTCTCTACAATGTCACTATCCGATAGAGTGTCATACAGTCTGTCTATGTAAACGACCAGTCATCTCCATGACCCCATGGTGTTGAACCAACCATCGATCGACTTACAATCTAGTCATTTCGAGACGTCACCTCATTGAGTGACTAGGGACAAAATACTAAGTTCGTCCTATTCACTCGAATAGGGTCCAACAATCTATTCGGATAAACAAAGTATTAAATTTAGTCAAACTAAAATAAAAGGTTTGTGGTAAAATAAAACTCGAACAATGATGCAATTATCCTATATGAAAATAATTAATACCACATTCATATTACATATTAAATAATCTAAAGGAATTCTGGCACACGTCTCAATCCCATTGTGACGACCTGACCATCATGCTTAGCCTTTGATAAAGGCTTGGTTAAAGGATCAGCAATGTTGTCATCTGTCCCAACCTTACAAATGTCAATTTCCTTTCTGTCCACGTAATCTCTAATTACATGATATTTCTTAAGTACATGTCTAGACTTGTTACTAGACTTGGGCTCTTTTGCTTGAAAAATAGCCCCACTGTTATCACAATAAATCGTGATAGGATCTTTGGCAGTATGGACTACTGTTAGTCCTTCCAAAAATTGCCGAATCCATACAGCTTCCTTTGCAGCTTCAGACGCTGCAAGGTACTCTGCTTCTGTTGTAGACTCCTCTGTAACGCTTTTGCTTGAAACTCGTTCCATCAAATAGCTCCTCATTCCATCATATAAACGTAGCCCGGATTGGGATTTCATATCATCCCTATCTGTGTGGAAACAGGCTCTGTGTCACCTTGTGAACACGTAACCTCCAGTCTTCGCCTCCAAACACTAAGAACGAAGCCTTGGTCTCTCAAATACTTTAAGGAATTTTTCTTTACGGCTATCAGTGACTCTCACCTGGATTGCTTGGTAAGACTTGTCATGCTCAAAGCATATGCAACATCGGGAACGAGTGCACACATAGTCATACATGATTGATCCAACAGCTGATGCGTAAAGAATCACTTTCATTTGCGTTCAATCTCTCCTCTGGGTTTCGTAGGCCCCACCTCTGACTTTGCTCAAAGTGATCCCCTTCCCATAGGAAGAAAGCCTCTCTTAGAGTCTTTCATTTTGAAAACTGTCAGAATCTTATCAATATAAGTTTCTTGACTTAATGCTAGTACCTTTTAGATCTATCCCTATAGATCCGGATACCTAAGATGCGCTGGGCCTCTCCTAAGTCTTTCATTTGGAAATGTATTCCTAGCCACTCCTTTACAGAAGTGAGCATTGGAATATCATTCCCAATGAGTAGTATGTCATCTACTTACAAGACTAGAAAAGTTACTTTACTCCCACTAAACTTCATGTATAAACACGGTTCCTCGACGCTTCGAGTGAAACCATTTTGTTTAATTACATGATCGAAACGATGATTCCAACTCCTAGATGCTTGTTTAAGACCATAGATGGATCTCTTAAGCTTCCATACCTTCTTAGGGTTTGATGGATCCACAAAACCTTCAGGTTGTGTCATGTACACTTCCTCTTCTAGAATCCCATTCAAGAAGGCGGTTTTGACATCCATTTGCCAAATCTCATAATTATGAAATGCGGCAACCGCTAAGATAATCCTTATGGATCGAAGCCTGGCGACTGGGGCGAAGGTTTCGTCATAGTGAAGACCATGAACTTGGGTGAAACCTTTTGCCACCAATCTAGCTTTATAAACATCATTATGTTTGTCTATGCCACTTTTGATCTTATAGATCCACTTACACTGAAGAGGTCGTACCTCCTTAGGTAAATCAACCAATTCCCATACTTGATTGTCGTACATAGAATCCATTTCGGATTGCATGGCTCCTAGCCATAGCTTTGAGTCGGGACTAGAAATGGTTGCTTTGTAGGTAGTAGGTTCGTTACTTTCAAAAAGTAACACATTATAGTCATCACCTTCCTCTATAATACCAAGGTATCTATCAGGTTGATGACTAATTCTGCTTGACCTCCTAGGTTCCGAAGGAATAATGACCGTGTCAGACGAAGAGGGAACGTTTTCCTCGTCGTCCTTTTCGGTTTGTGGCTCTTGGACTTCATCAATTTCAAATTTTCTCCCACTCTGTCTTTTAGAAATAAAATCATTTTCTAAAAAGACTGCATCACGAGACACAAACACTTTGTCCTCGTGTTTATTGTAGAAGTAATAAGCACGTGATTCCTTAGGATATCCTACAAAAAGACATTTGTCAGATTTGGGTGCGAGTTTATCGTCAGACTTATTCTTAACAAAAGCCTCGCATCCCCAAATTCTCATAAACGACAAATAAGGGACTTTCCCTGTCCATATCTCATATGGAGTCTTGTTTGCCGCTTTAGTCGGACTTCGATTTAGTGAAAATATTGCAGATAAGATAGCAAAACCCCAAAAATAATCAGGAAGCTCTGTTAGACTCATCATAGATCGAACCATATCTAATAAAGTTTGATTTCTCCTTTCGGATACACCGTTTAATTGAGGTGTTCCAGGAGGAGTCCATTGTGATACTATACCACAATCTTTTAGGTGTTAATCAAATTCATTGTTCAAGTATTCACCACCACGATCGGATCGTAGGGTTTTAATCTTTTTATTCAATTGGTTTCTACTTCATTTTGAAATTCTTTGAATTTTTCAAAAGCATCACTTTTATGCCTCATCAAGTAGACATATCCATATCTACTCAAGTCGTCGGTAAAAGTAATGAAGTAGTGATAACCACCTCTAGCTCGGATACTCATTGGACCGCATACATCCGTGTGTATAAGTCCTAATACTTCACTTGCTCGTGTCCCTTTTCCCGTAAAAGGAGCACGAGTCATCTTGCCTAGAAGACAAGATTCGCATACGCCCTAAGATTCGTAATCGAATGGTTTGAGTACTTTAGATGAAACAAGTCTCTTTATGCGTCGTTCGTTTATGTGCCCTAAACGACAATGCCAAAGGTATGATTGATTAGGTTCACCTGTTTTGAGCTTCTTGTTTTCTACATGATAGACCTCTTTTGCAATCTCTAAAACATAAATACCTCCAATAGAAATGGCCTCGCCATAAACCATTTCATTAAGTGAAAAAGTACAACAGTTGTTCTTAATGCAAAATGAAAATCCTTCCATGTCTAACACGGAAATGGAGATAATGTTCTTGGTAAGAGTTGGTACATAATAGCAATTATTTAAATACAACTCTAAACCATTAGGCAAAAGAAGAACGTAGGTGCCCACGGAAACTGCGGCTACCTTAGCTCCATTTCCCATGCGTAGGTCCACGTCACCCTTGGCTAGTGCTTGCACGTCCCTCAGCCCCTGTACATGATTACAAAGGTGAGAACCACAACCGGTATCAAATACCCAAGAAGAGGTACTAGCAAAGTTAATATCTATCATATAGAGTGATGAAAGAATTTTACCTGACGTTGTCACACAACCGTCTTTCTTGTCTTTCAAGTACTTGGGGCAATTGCGTTTCCAATGCCCTTTGCCATTACAATAATAGCAATCCGCCTCCGCGTGTTTGTTGACCTTGGGCTTGGCCTTATAAAAGACCTTGCCCTTTCCCTTGCCGGATTTCTTGAAAAGAGTCTTACCCTTTCCCTTGTCCTTCCTCACCCCAAGGTTCATGTTCTTCATTTTCATGGAAAGAACATCCTTGGGTTCACTCCCACTAGCCTCCATGTCCCTCTCCGCTTGGGTGAGGAGTGCATGGAGTTCATGGAAACTCTTGTCCATGCCATTCATGTTATAGTTCACCCTAAATTGGGTGAACTTAGGTGTGAGTGAATGAAGGATCTTACCCACCACCAATTGCTTCGGAATTTTGCACCCTAGACGCTCTAAGGTGTCCGCGTGCTCAACCATTTTGAGCACGTGTGGGCCAACCTTTTGGCCCCTTTGAAGCTTGGTGTCAAAGAATTTCGTAGCCGCCTCATATTGTAGAATTTGAGGGGCTTGCGAAAACATCGACGTAATCCTCGTGAATATCGCATATGCATTGAGAGATATCAATTGGAGTTTGAGTTTGGGTGAGATTGACCAAATCAAGACATTCTTGACGTCATTAGAAACCTTCAAATAAAGGTCATATTCGGCCCGAACCACCGCGGACGATCTTGGCGCGGGTTTGGTGGGGGGCTCTTCGACCAAGTAGCGAAGCACGTTATCGGATAACGCGGCGCTCTTGATCGTTGAGTCCCATTCAACGAAGTTACTTCCGTCATCCTTTAGGACACACTTGTCCATGACGGGTCTCAACCATGAGTCCTTACCCAAGGTTGCAGCATTTGATGATGTCGACATTATGCGAATATGATAACTACAACAAAAAGAAATATATAAACATTCATTGTTAATTTACTTGAAAAACAATTTAACAAGTTTAGCATTCATATAATGATCTCTCACTAAATTATATAAATGATTCCAAGACCCATCTTTAAATAAAAATAGTCATCGCATGCTACCTTTATCTAGAAATGGTAAGTCATTACATGACTAATTCTACCCTTAGAACTCTTGGTTGACGGATTTCAACTAAATCCATCTCCTAGTCCCAAGATAACGCTTATCTCGTTGAGTCCAATCCAATTTTAGCTTGTGATCGTATCACCCTACTTACCCGACGTAAAAAGAGACCCACGAGCGTGATAGCCCTAATGAACACGGGATTCATAGGTGTTACTAATTGGTAAGGCTAATCTCAATTTTTAAACATGTGAGAGATCTTGTCAATTTAGTTATTAATTCCCTATAAATGAACTAAGTCGGTGAATTGTGAATAACGTTGAATTGACAATAACGGTAAATAAAAATGCATGTGTGACGATTTTGGCATGAGCGGAAATAAAGCAAGCAACCAAGCAACAATAAAATCCTAGTATGGCCACCTAGCTAATCAAAATTAACTAGATAGTTACAAATTCGGAAACCAACTCCTTGGTCCCTTGCCTTTTCACTTGGAACACCTTCCAAAATGGCACCGTCTTGAGGGAGTCACCGGTCTTCATAAAAATAATTACAAATATACAAATTCCTATTATACATTTATTCTATGAAATGAAATTATTAAAATTATACAAACCGGCGATACGAGATCGCAATAAAATTACAACCAAACTGTTATTCCCTTACATTACGGGTAATAACGATTAAAAATAACTAGGCCATACTAGGTACAAAATTTGCATAAGTTATTAAATAAATGACATTCATTCATTCAAACATAAATAAAATAAATTGCTGCAAAATTCATGCCAAAATCGTCCTAAACACATTCATGCTCATTGTAGCTCGATTTTTTCGAGATTTATTGATTTTTAACCATTAAAAATCAATATCAACATTTAAATCTTATTTAAATTCAAAATAATTAACTAAACTGTTTTAGAACTCAAAACTAGTCACTACTAATTTTGTTGGTCATTAATTAGATCGATTTGATTTCATTTGCTAAATATTACGGTTTAATCATAACAATTATGAAATAAAACAAAAATAAAATATAAACATCATAAAATTTGAAACCAAAAATTTTGTACATTTTGGAACATGTCCAGGAACTCTAAAAAATAAATACATTTGCTCAAAAAATTTAAATTAATTTTATGAACAAATGACTTAATATTTAATGGTTTTATCAAATAAAAATCATTAAATACAGTAAAACAGTGAAACAAATTATGAAATTTCACCAAGCGTATTAAAATAAGAATTTAAAATGTACCAAAAATTTTCAAGACCAGAAATAGACTTTTCAATTTTATGAACATTATAATCTCATATTATCAACGTTTATCGTATAAAAATCAATAAACATGCAATACTTAATTAAAAGTCACTAAATTTTACATAAAATATGTAAGACATTCATGTGAGATCATATTAAAATTTCATGTCCATAATCAACATGCAACTATTTTTAGTTAACTTTTAACTCATAAAATGCATGTTAACTTGGTTTAAACGCCAAAAATCAAAATAAATAGCAAATTAATCCCTAAAATCACGAAATTTGACCACAAACATTTTGAGGTCAGTAGGTATACATGCACCAAAAAAGTTTGTCAGAATCGTATTTTAACTCAAAATATTTGATTTATTAGTTATCTTATAACTTTAATAAAAATGTCCAAAATGAACATGCATGCTACAAGCTAGCTCTGATACCACATGAATTTCCATAGACCTTAATTAGACTCCTCTAATTAGTTACTAAATTACTTGTTAATTTAGTATTTAATGATCTATGTAACATGCATGCAAATATAAAGACATTTATATAAGAGAAGAAATTTCCTCACATTGATATGGAAAATATATGGGCACAACAAGAACTCCTTCTTGTTGTTCTTGAGCTATTAATATGGATGAACACAAGTAATCTCCAAACTAGAAGATCTCCTTTAAGATGCACCAAGATGACACCAAATAATCTACCCTTATTATTAACTAGATAATAAGATAGATATTATACTACTAACATTAGAATATATTACTACACTAGTAATACTTAGTAAATATTAGTATTTGAGAGTTTTTAGAGAGAAGAAGAGTTTTTGAGAGAAGTAGGAAAAACAAGCAAGAATTGATCAAATGAAATGAACAACCATATTGCCCTTATAAAGACAATATGGCCGGTCAAGAAGAGCTACATAAGGCTCTTATTTTGCTTATTTTAATCACATGCAAAGTGGTAGAGTGTAGTGTTAGTATGTAATGATTTTAGGTTACTATTCATGTCATAATAATATGTAACTTGTGAGCATGAACATAAGCAACCATCATCACCTTACCAACTCTATCATAACCGGCTATGTGAGCCTTATTTTGATCCATTTTTATTTTTGATATTTGTCCCACAAATACTTATTAATCATATGCTTAATTATCTTGTATAATTAAGTGTTAATTTGATCATATAACAATTATATGACACAAATAAATGAATAATATGTACTTAACATTTTAAGTAATATTCTACCATTATATCAATATATAATGGGTCCCACAATGCTTAGTTAATTTACTTTACAACTCTTTGTAACTATAATTAACTAATTACCTCTATCTCAAAACCTCAACTAATTTAGTAATTTAACGATTAATTACTAAGTTAAATCTTATTTAATCGTATTAAAATAAGATATAAATTTATTAGTCAATTATCGCATAATTGAAAAATAATCTTAATCGAATTTGAGTTCTTAACTCAATTTCTATGAATAAACTCTCGTAAATATCGAATATATGTAATGGACTAATTAACTGTATCATATACAAATAATTAGTTACTATTTGGATTGCATCCTTTAGGTGTGACCGAAAGGGATCACTTGATCACCGCCGTCATACGACAATAACGTCAAACTCTAGTCAGCCAACCGTTATTGATTTACGTTAATCAACTGACTAATCATATATATAGTCAATAAATATCCCAATTATATTCCTTAATAAGATTTATTATGTGGCGCACTATTGTGGAGGACACATACTCCAACAATCTCCCACTTGTCTGACACAAGTGTGCGTCACCGATTCTCTTGTCTCTTTATCACATCTCCCACTCAACGCAAGGTGTCTTCCAGGTCGCACTTGCGATTGACAATATCTAGAGTGGTTTTCTCGATAGGGAGAGTAACTGTCTGACCGGAAAATCTACCATAGATCTCTTTCCGAGCGTGGCCACGCATTTACAGTAAATTCTCCTCGAGTGGCCTAAAGATGTTTTTACCCAACGTGGGTGGACAATTCCTGTTGATCCATCTACTCTGTATGATGCAGATCACATGATCCAGAAGATGTCCATCGGCCTCCTTTTACGGCACGACCTAGAACATTAACCAAAACAAATCGGAAACTGCACCGACTCAGATAGACGGTCGCCAGTCAAAAGAATCGACTTATAGGAATAAGATAGAAGACCCTGCCACGACCAGGCATCAAATAATTGATTTAAGGGTCTCTACAATGTCACTGTCCGACAGAGTGTCATACAGTCTGTCTATGTAAACGACCCGTCATCTCCATGACCCCATGGTGCTGAACCAACCATCGATCGACTTACAATCTAGTCATTTCGAGACGTCACCTCATTTGAGTGACTAGGGACAAAATACTAAGTTCGTCCTATTCACTTGAATAGGGTCCAACAATCTATTAGGATAAACAAAGTATTAAATTTAGTCAAACTAAATAAAAGAGTTTAAAACAAAACTCGAACAATAAATTCCATTATCATATATGAAATAATTAATACAACATTCAATTATTAATTTAATAATATAAAGGAAGACTGGGCATAGGCTCAATCACATTTGTGAAGACAGCACAAGCATGCTTAGCCTTTGATAAAGGCTTGGTTAAAGGATCAGCAATGTTGTCATCTGTCCCAACCTTACAAATGTCAATTTCCTTTCTGTCCACGTAATCTCTAATTACATGATATTTCCTAAGTACATGTCTAGAATTGTTACTAGACTTGGGCTCTTTTGCTTGAAAAATAGCCCCACTGTTATCACAATAAATTGTGATAGGATCTTTGGCAGTAGGGACTACTGTTAGTCCTTCCAAAAATTGCCGAATACACACAGCTTCCTTTGCAGCTTTAGACGCTGCAA
>JAIUZE010010871.1:0-13179 GCA_022085475.1 Heliosperma pusillum
TAGAAGACTACTCACGACCCATAATTACGATTACAATAACAACTTTAATGATAGAATAAAACATAATTAAATAAATAAATAAATAAATAAAGTAAATATAAAATAGAATAATAAAAGAGATTAATGTAGTATTTACTATGGCAATAACAAGTTGAGAAGT
The DNA here is from genome assembly GCA_022085475.1 of Heliosperma pusillum. NCBI lineage: Eukaryota > Viridiplantae > Streptophyta > Magnoliopsida > Caryophyllales > Caryophyllaceae > Heliosperma > Heliosperma pusillum. The sequence goes on from JAIUZE010010871.1 coordinate 161, forward strand.
TTGAGCTTGTCGTCAAATAATAAACTAAGAATGTAAAAATATGATTAAGATAATTGATGTAAATGAGAGAATGAATAGAATTTAATATGAAACTAATTATTTTATTGCTTCTGTGTGTGTCTCTGTATATCTCTCAAAGTAAATCACCTACATTATATAGGCGATCATTTGAGCGTTCAAAGTAAATATTACATGTACGTTTAGAGAAATAATTAATGTAAATTCATTACATTTTATATTCATCCTACGGTTTGTGCTTTTATTGCATGAAGTTTTCTTCAAATGACGAATGTTTCATGAGTTAAGGAATTAAATATGAGACGTTTCATGTTGTAATTCTCATAAGAACTCTTCAACATGATAATGCGCATGCGTTTCTCTCATAAATTTCTTCAATGTAACATTTACCAAATTGAATGTCACCACTTGATGTTCAACGCACCAACTTTTGCAATTGTACTTCTTTATTTCATCATTTTTAAAATGATGTCTTGTCAACAATTTATTCAATAAATGGCTTTCACTTTATTTTGGATTGCACTATCTTCGTCTTTGGAATTTGTATCTGGGATAATAGTCCTTATTTATTTGTCATCTTTTATTCATCGTCTCGCTTAACTGTTTAGCTAATTTCAGCATCAAATAGCTCCTTCCTACATATAAATATATATAAATCGCAGTAAGACGTTCGAGGAAGGAATTTATTACTAAAAAATAATATAATATGCTGAAAATCTATATAAAATAATGGGAAATAAGTATATAAAATATGGTAAATTATAGGCTTAACAAATTCCCCCATGCTAGACTTTTACTCGTCCTCGAGTAAACTCAAGAGGCATAATCAACTAATACAAAACAAAGGTCTAATGTGGCAAAATGCAAGGGATTGAACAATAATCCAACCAAGGTTTTCGAAAAGAAATTAAACATAAGTTCAAAACCGTTTTATTTTCGAAATAGAGTTAAGATCACAAATTAGCTCGCAAGACAAATCACCCTAACAAATCCGACAAAATGTTATGAAATGTGCTCAAGTGACCTTTCAATCTTACCGCGACCCATCTAGACAAGTGACAAACCAGTGGACCCTCACTTTAGGGAATGTAAAAGCGGAAAATCACTACTCTCATGTGTCCAAGTGATAAGGACACGGGTCACACATGTAAAGCTAAGCCTAAACTTGCCGCTACTACATGTCAAGAGGACTTTTAAGGGTTGCAACGGGGCTAGGGGTTAAAGGTGTGGATTATTTTAGGAATGTGGTGTTAAAAGTAAGAGCTAGAGAAGAACATGTCAAATCTCGGCCGAAGACATGAATGCAAAAACCTCCAACAACTACTCTTCCTATGAAATATAGAACAAACGCCAATTTTATTATCTAACTTTATCATTAGTAACATAAACCTTCATAAACAGTGAAATTCATATCCCGTTTATTAACAATGATAACTATGAACGTTTTTTCTTTTTTTCTTATCTTAACTTTTCTTTTTCTTTTTCTTTTCATTTCTTTCACAATTTTTTTCTCTTTTTTTTTTTTACAACACATCAACCCATTCCATATATTAATAATCACTAAATTGCGCTGCCATCAATACTCCCCCATGCTTTGCTTGTATTATACCTCCACACAAACCGAGAAAGACAAACACTTCACTAGCCCTTACTCGGGTAGGATAATGTAAGGAAATGGCTTGTAATGTAGGGTTAACAAAGAAACAAGGCTAAAGGCTCAAAGGGGTTTCAAATAGGAAATATCAAATTCAGGACGGCTTTTTGGCTAATGTAGCTCATAAACAAATGAATGCCTCTATCATTCATGCAATCCTAATAGCAAGTACTAATCCTAGACCACTCATGAAAGAATTAGATTGGCATGGATGTCCCAATCTTTTTTGGCTATGTGATCTCACGGCTTTTTGGTCACATGGTTATATTGTCACAAGTCTAGTCATACAATCTTACCACCAACAATGTCACGAGATACACAAGACAAAATTTCTATCGGACTCTCAAGGGCGAAGTTGTCTAACTTACCTTATGTGATCAATCTAAAAAAATTGTTGTAAATTTCAAGATATTAACTCGATCAAATTACGCTCAACATCCACAAGATTCGCCACAAATCAAATCACATTTTGCTTTTTTTTTTTTTTTGGATTTTTATGAATTTTTTTTTACGAAACATAAATCAAACAATGATAAGCTAATTAGAAAACTAAATAACACATTTACCCTCCCCCATGCTTAAATTAAGCATTGTCCTCAATGCAAGAAAATAAAGGACATCAAATGATTAGGAAAAGGTAACGAGCTCACCAGGCCATGTTACGATATATTTGAGCACAAGTGTGACCTGCACAAATTAGCTTATATTTGTTAGTTTTAGTTTTTTTTTATTCGAAAAATAAATGTCCATGGGTTGCCTCCCATTCAGCGCTTGTTTAAAGTCGCGAGCATGACTCCTTTGTAGATTAATTCGCAGTCGGAACGACGGAAAGTGAGAAGACTACTTTCTCGTTAATAGGTTCACCAACAATATAGTGCTTAAGACGATGACCATTGACCTTAAAGTAACCTTTTGCTTCATCAAATACTTCAACTGCTCCATATGGAAATACCTTCGTGACGCGAAATGGCCCAGACCAACGAGAACGAAGCTTACCTGGAAAAAGTTTCAATCTAGAATTAAAAAGAAGAACTAAATCCCCTTTATCAAATTCTCGCCTTAAAATTCGCTTGTCATGCCATCTTTTAGTTTTCTCTTTATAAATACGCGCATTCTTGTAAGATTCAAGTCGAATTTCATCAAGCTCATTTAATTGCAAAAGGCGACGTTCTCCAGCACTTTTATAATCATAGTTAAGGGCTTTGATGGCCCAAAATGCCCTATGTTCCAATTCGACCGGCAAATGACATGCCTTACCATACACCAATCGAAACGGGGAGGTTCCAATTGGTGTTTTGAAAGCAGTGCGATAAGCCCATAGGGCATCATCTAGTTTGATGGCCCAATCCTTACGGGAACTAGCAACCGTCTTCTCAAGGATAGATTTAATCTCCCTATTTGAAATTTCTACTTGCCCACTAGTTTGAGGGTGGTAGGCAAGTCCTTGTCGGTGTTGCACCCCATATTTCTTCAAAAGAGCTTCAAATTTCTTTTCAATAAAATGGCTTCCACCATCACTAATTAGAACTCTTGGGACACCAAAACGAGGGAAGATAACCTTCTTAAGAAACTTAGATACAACTCTAGCATCATTTGTAGGAGATGAAATAGCTTCTACCCATTTGGATACATAATCCACAGCTACCAGAATGTATTGGTTTCCGAAAGAGGACGGGAATGGACCTTGAAAATCAATGCCCCATACATCAAATATCTCAACCTCAAGAATAAAGTTTAAAGGCATTTCGTTCCTCCTAGAAATGTTCCCTGTTCGTTGGCATCTATCACACCCTTTCACGTAGGAGGCGACATCCTTGAATAAAGTAGGCCAATAAAAACCACATTGGAGTACTTTAGCAGCTGTTTTGGTAGTACTAGCATGTCCACCACAAGGCATGTCATGACAATGGGAGATAATGGAATTAGTCTCTTCATCTGGCACACATCGTCAAATAATACCATCGGCACAAGATTTATAAAGTAAAGGGTCATCCCAATAATAATGCTTGACATCAACAAAAAATTTCTTCCTATGGTGATAATCATACCCATGAGGTATGATTCCTGATACAAGATAATTCACAATGTCAGCAAACCATGGAGCACTAACAATAGCAATAGCAAATAGCTGATCATCAGGAAATGAATCATCGATAGGAAGGCCATCAGATGGGTCTTTTTTAATAAGACGGGATAGGTGATCAGCTACTAAATTTTCAGAACCCTTCTTATCCTTAATCTCCAAGTCAAATTCTTGCAGTAAAAGAATCCAACGAATTAGTCTGGGTTTAGCATCCTTCTTACTAAGGAGATACTTGAGTGCTGCGTGATCAGTATGCACAATAACCTTCGATCCCACTAAATAAGATCGAAATTTCTCAATGGAAAATACCACAGCTAATAGCTCCTTCTCAGTGGTGGTGTAATTAGCTTGCGCAGCATCAAGAGTCTTGCTCGCATAATAGATGGCATGCAGCCTACCATCATGTCTTTGCCCCAATACCGCTCCTACCGCATGATCGATCGCGTCACACATTAGCTCAAAAGGCAAGCTCCAATCCGGTGGCCGAATGATAGGGGCAGTGATTAATGCTTTTTTCAACCTGTCAAAAGCTTCAAGGCAAACATCAGTAAACACAAAAGTAGCATCTTTGGCCAAAAGCTCAGTTAAGGGACGAGCAATCTTAGAGAAATCCTTGATGAAACGGCGATAAAATCTCGCATGCCCAAGGAAACTCCGCACTCCTTTCACATTAACAGGAGGTGGTAGATTCTCAATCACCTCAATTTTTGCTTTATCCACCTCAATCCCACGACTAGACACAATATGTCCTAACACAACCCCCTCTTGTACCATAAAATGGCACTTCTCCCAATTTAGCACAAGATGAGCTTCTCGGCACCGGTTTAACACTTTTTCAAGGTTTATCAAACAATCGTCAAAAGTTGTGCCAACCACTGAGAAGTCATCCATAAACACTTCCATAATTTGCTCCACGTAGTCAGAAAATATTGCCATCATACATCTTTGAAAAGTGGCGGGAGCATTACATAGTCCAAATGGCATCCTACGATAAGCGTAAGTGCCATATGGACATGTAAATGTCGTCTTCTCTTGATCACTTGGATGAATTGGGATTTGGAAAAAACCGGAATACCCATCCAAGTAACAAAAGTAAGAGTGTTTTGCAAGTCTTTCAAGCATCTGGTCTATAAATGGGAGGGGGAAGTGATCCTTTCAGGTGGCTTTATTCAATCGGCGATAGTCAATACACATTCGCCACCCGGTAACAGTTCTTGTAGAAATCAGTTCATCCTTTTCGTTTTTTACGACGGTCATCCCCCCTTTCTTTGGAACTACATGAACCGGGCTCACCCATTTACTATCAGAGATAGGATAGATTATGCCTGCTTCAAGTAGTTTCAAGACTTCCTTTTTGACAACTTCCTTCATATTAGGGTTGAGGCGTCGCTGAGGCTCAATGGAGGATGCATTATCGTCCTCAAGAAGGATTCTATGTGTACAAAAGGATGGACTGATTCCTTTAAGATCGTCAATTGAGTACCCAATGACACTTTTATATTTGCGAAGAATTATCAACAATTTAGAAAGTTGGGTGTCGTTAAGTGCACTATTGACGATAACAGGGTAAGTAGAATTTTCTTCTAAAAACACATGTTTTAAAGAAGAAGGAAGTGGTTTTAACTCTACCTCGGGAGGCTTAGAACTCTCCTTAGTCTTACCCGTTACTAGCAATGCCTCTCGCAGAGGCTCAGTAGAATGAGATGGCGTGGAGTCAAGCATCCAAGCATAGGCTAACATCTCTACATCATCAGAATCAATGTTGGCGAGACAGTCTTGCAGTATATCAGATGATGTAGGCTCCAAAGAAGACTCAGACAAGTACTCCTCTAAAACATCAACTCGGTAGCAACTATCTCTCATGGAAGGACCGCCCATAGTCTTGTTAAGCTCAAATTCTACCTTGTCTTCACCAACTTGCAAGGAAAGTTTTCCGCTCTTCACATCAATCATAGCGCCAGTAGTGGCTAAACATGGACGTCCCAAGATTATGGGTACTTGGACATCCTCAGGAATGTCCATGACAAAGAAATCGCAACGAATCACAAGTTTCCCAACAGCTAAGGGAACATCTTCAGCGACCCCAAGTGGAAATTTGACTGACCGATCAGCCAATTGTAGTGAAACTCTAGTCGGTCTCAAATCCGTCATTTGCAGCTTCTTAAAAATTGACAGAGGCATAAGGCCAACACTAGCCCCCAAATCACACAAAGCACGTTGAATGTAAATACCTCCAATAGAACAAGGGAATGAGAAACTGCCAGGATCATCAAGCTTTTGAGGTAGCTTGTTAAGGAGTAAAGCACTACACTCTTTTGACAAATTAACAGTCGTACTGGCTCCAAGTTTCTTCTTGCTAGAAATCAGCTCTTTGAGGAATTTCCCATAAGATGGAATTTCATAAATAGCCTCCAAAAAGGGAATATTGATGTGCATTCCCTTTAGGATCTCAAGAAATTTCCCGTACTTCTGCTCCAACTTTGCCTTGGCTAACCTTTGAGGAAAGGGTACCGGTGGCACATATACTCTAGGTGGAGTCACAGGGGCCTCCTTCTCATTATTAGCTTGCGTTTCTTCAACAACATTTTCCTCTGCCATCTTCCTCTCATCCTCGATCTCAATCACTTCATCTTCAACAATAACACCCTTAGACTTAGTAGTCTCTTCAAGTACCTTTCCGCTCCTTAAAGTCACAACATTCAATTGACCCTTAGGATTAGCTTCAGTGTTCCCTGGAAATTGACCTTGATGTTTCACAAATTGACTGACTTGTTGGGCTATTTGAGCAAGTTGAGTTTCCGCAATTTTGTGTGAGGATTTAAGTTGAGAAATTGATGTAGAAAACCCTTCATTCTTTTGGTTTTGTTCCCGCATATATTGAGATTGTTGAGACAAAACTTGCTCCAACATCAACTCTACATTGGATTTTTGAGGAGCTTGATGTTGTTGAAACTGTTGTTGCTGCTGGAATTGAGGACGAGTTTGCATTTGTAAGTGTTGATAAGACGATTTTGGTTGGAAACCAGGAGGTTGCTGAAAGGGCTTTACTTGATGTTGGGGGTTTTGGATGTTGCTTGTGTTTCCATATGAGAGCTTAGGATTATGAGCCCATCCCGAATTATAAGTATTTGAATTGGGGTCCCATTGTTGCTTCCCATTAAGAGCATTAACTTGCTCCATCATTGAAGCATTCACACATTCAGAAGAATCATGCCCATTAACCCCACAAAGTTGACACATAGGTGATAAAGAGCTAGAAACATTACTGAACTTGAGTTGAGCTACTTGTTGAGATAGATCATTAAGTTTGGCTTGCATCACGTTAACAGAGTCGTCATTAGTAGCCTTGCTTCCTCGAACACTTCGGTCACTCCCCCAATGATAAGTGCTTATTGCTAGATCCTCTATGAGAGCCTTGGCTTTGTCCCAAGAAATCCCGTCTAATCGACCCCCTGCAGCTGCATTAAGACTCATTTGCAACTCTGGCTTTAGAGAATTGTAGAAAGTATAAATCAATACACATGAAGGGATCCCGTGATGAGGACATTGTCTTTGAAGTTCCTTGTATCTCTCCCAAGATTCATAGAGAGACTCATCTGCATGTTGTACAAACCCTGTAATGTCATTTCTGAACTTGGCAGTCTTCCCAGGTGGAAAATATTTTTGCAAAAAAGCAGTGGAAAGCTTATCCCAAGTATCAAACGAGTCAGGATCACAATTATTGAGCCATTCACGTGCACTCCCTCGAAGGGAATATGGGAATAGCCTCAACCGAATGGCGTCATCAGAAGCTCCATTAATTTTTATGTCAGCTTTATCAAGGAATCTATTCAGGTGGTCATTGGGGTTTTCAGTTGGTGAGCCACCGAACTGATCAGTTTGAACAAAATGGATCAAAGAAGTTTTTAACTCAAAGTTGTTTGCATCAATCTTTGGCTTTGAGATACTGGAGTTGAAAGTTGGTTTCGGAGCAGTTTCTTCTCGCATAGAAGCCATGATGATAGGAATATCAGTTTCTAAAGAAGACTCGAAAATAGTATCGGGTTCAAGCTCCTTTCTCTTCCTCCTCCTTTCAGCGTTTTGTCTCCTAGCAGTGGCTTCAATTTCAGGGTCAAATAATAAATCACCTGCGGAATGTTGCCTGCGCATATAAGACTAACACCAAAACTAAAGGAAAAGAATTAGTAACAAAAGAGGCGTACTTGCGTACGCAAAAGAAAACGTAGTCTAAACTAATCTAAAATTAACTAATATCAAACCGTTACTTCCCCGGCAACGGCGCCAAAAACTTGTTCAGTTATAAATTACCGCAAGTGAACGGTGTCTGTTGTAGCACTTACGGGTCGATCTCAGGGAAGTGAAGGTTGAGTACTAGTCGATTTAAGAATGATTTATCTACGTGAGACGAATATTTGTTTATGTGTTTGATTTTTATAAAATAAAGCAAAAATAAATGACTAGATAATAAGATTAAATTAATAGGAAAAAGCTCTAGGACAACGGCATCACCATTAAGATAGATTGATCAATAAAAAATATTGAAGGAAATAACATATTCAATTGTATACTTAGGTGAGACTAATTTTCCGGGTTTAACTCTAAAAACTAAAACCAATACTTTTTATTCTCTCTCGAGATATAAAAAGCCTTCCTATAGTGAAACAATTCCTATTCTCATGGGACTTATAACACATATAAGAGCTTTAAGGATCAAAACTAAAATGTTTCAATCATCACTCTACCTATTCTCATGGGGAGAGGTCTAATTTTGACTCGGGTTCTCTAAGAGAAAATTCAACTCTCATTGTAATTTCAACTGAGTAATAATTAATTATATTTAATCACAATTTATATTCTAACTCGTAAAGACAAAAACTCAATTCTCATTATAGTATTAATCAAGAGCACGACTATAGATTATGACCAATAAATTAATATTTTAGCACAACCCTATCAAACCTAAGTATAACCATTAAATAATGTTTAGAAAATTAATGAATTGATCAACCCATATTAAGGCTCCACCGAGCCCTAGATAGAAGACTACTCACGACCCATAATTACGATTACAATAACAACTTTAATGATAGAATAAAACATAATTAAATAAATAAATAAATAAATAAAGTAAATATAAAATAGAATAATAAAAGAGATTAATGTAGTATTTACTATGGCAATAACAAGTTGAGAAGTTTGAGCTTGTCGTCAAATAATAAACTAAGAATGTAAAAATATGATTAAGATAATTGATGTAAATGAGAGAATGAATAGAATTTAATATGAAACTAATTATTTTATTGCTTCTGTGTGTGTCTCTGTATATCTCTCAAAGTAAATCACCTACATTATATAGGCGATCATTTGAGCGTTCAAAGTAAATATTACATGTACGTTTAGAGAAATAATTAATGTAAATTCATTACATTTTATATTCATCCTACGGTTTGTGCTATTATTGCATGAAGTTTTCTTCAAATGACGAATGTTTCATGAGTTAAGGAATTAAATATGAGACGTTTCATGTTGTAATTCTCATAAGAACTCTTCAACATGATAATGCGCATGCGTTTCTCTCATAAATTTCTTCAATGTAACATTAACCAAATTGAATGTCACCACTTGATGTTCAACGCACCAACTTTTGCAATTGTACTTCTTTATTTCATCATTTTTAAAATGATGTCTTGTCAACAATTTATTCAATAAATGGCTTTCACTTTATTTTGGATTGCACTATCTTCGTCTTTGGAATTTGTATCTGGGATAATAGTCCTTATTTATTTGTCATCTTTTATTCATCGTCTCGCTTAACTGTTTAGCTAATTTCAGCATCAAATAGCTCCTTCCTACATATAAATATATATAAATCGCAGTAAGACGTTCGAGGAAGGAATTTATTACTAAAAAATAATATAATATGCTGAAAATCTATATAAAATAATGGGAAATAAGTATATAAAATATGGTAAATTATAGGCTTAACAGTAGCTGAAAGAGAGTTTTAGAGAGAGAGAGAAAAAAAAATCCTGGATTTGAGGGAGAAAGAGAGAAAAATATAATGAATGATTTTTTCTCTTTCCGCCGTCACTTGTGTTGTTTGCGTGTTCTTTGCCTTTTGTTTAAAGTTTTCCTTTTATATTTACTATTAGTATACGTATAATCTAAGTATTGATCTAAACCATTGGTTAAGTAGGATCCAATGGCTGAGATTTTATTAGTACCAACTCACCGTAAGAACTAAACTCACGAGATCCCGCCTATATATATATATATATATATATATATATATATATATATATATATATATATATATATAGGGTTAGGATCCGGTGAGAACCACTAACATAATGAGAACCATGAGAACTCTCACTAAATGTCCACCAAATCTTATCTCGAAAGTTTTGATGGATCATTTACAATTAGTTTAGTTTGTTCAATCAAAATATTTGCAGTAAATAAACAAAATTTATTGATTATATTAAAAATTATGTACTTAATGTACCTAAATTCAATTAAATAAACTAAAGCTACTCCCAATGCATGAAAACGAGTACTAGGTGCATGAAAATTGTTACATGCATGAAAACAATTACTAGGTGCATGAAAATAATTAGCTCTAGATGCATGAAAATGACGGCTAGGTGCATGAAAATTGTTAGATACATGAAACAGACTACTAGGTGCATTAAACAGACTAAAATATATTTCGACTCGATTTCCTTCAATAGCTTCTAAATTTTCGGCCAAGAAATATGTTATCTAGCCATAATATTCTACGCCGAATCCAAATATTACTTTTGTTTTAAAAAATAAATTTTGTAAGGCGGAGTTCTCACGGTTCTCATTATCTTAATGGTTCTCACCGGATCCCAATTCTATATATATATATATATATATATATATATATATATATATATATATATATATATATATAATTAACAAAGTAAAATTTAATATAAATACCCGAAAATTATCAAACCACGCATCCCTTTTACTTTGTGGAGTCTCTTTCCAGTTCAAGTAAGGGAGATCGTAGTTGTTTTTGAAAGACCGGCTAACTCTAAGGAACACTTGGCTATCGTCAAACCTAAATCAATCTTTATATTAGAAAATGATATGCAACATGTTTTAAGTTAAATTTATTAGAACAGAGATTATAAATAAAAAATTGTACCATAATATTCCCGGCTCTATATCAATTGGTTTTTCTTTTGTTGTCGTAGGGAATGGACTTTGGCTTGTCATTTCCAAGTCGGTCGGTAATAAAGGACAATCGGTCGGTAATTTGAAATAATATCGACCGTTATGTGTTAGTCAGCGACCGATGGATAATCGGTCGGTGATTTAGCGACCGAATATATTATACCAACCGTAGTCGTTCCACTATTTACATTTATTGACCGTTTTATAAAGCGGTCGGAATGTGCGGTCGGTGCAAGAGCTAATTCTTGTATTGATTGGTGGTTTAGCAACCATGTTTTACAAGGCCAAATGGTGATTACAATTGCCAAAGATTGTAAGGACAAATGACATCATATAGTCCCCATTTTTGTCTACAAAATATGTCAAGAGAAGTGAAGAGCAAGGACAAGAACAAGGAGCAGCCTTAGACAGCCTAAAACAGCCATCTCTCGGCAAAATAGTCCCTTGGTCTGTTTTGTTTGTGTAGCTTTTCTACTCTTGTCCTTTTCTTTATTTAGCATTATCGTATTGTTGTAACACCCGCAAATGTACCCTATTTTTATAAGTAAAATATTTTACGGATACTTTTCAGCGAAATTTAGTTTTAATTTAGAATTTATTTTTCCGAGTCGAATTTAGAATTTCCGAGTTCGTATTTGGAATTTCCGCGAGATTCCATGTGAATCCCGTCTTAAGGCGACTTTGACTTTTTCTTGACTTTTCCTTATACATCTCATACTACCTCTTTAACCTATTTCATTCTTACACAACTCAAACTTACTTCATCACTAAGAAAACCAAAACCCTTGCCTCCATTTTTGATCCAAGCTTAGAATCGAAATATCTCATTCGTTTCTTGCTCAAATTCACGTAAGTTCGTCTTATTCTTCCCCTCTCATCTTCCTCTATCCGTATTGGTAATAAAACTACCGTCTTTCTCGCTTTTTAAATTATCCGTCTTTCTCAAGGTGAATGATATTCATCTTTTATTATCTAATTGTATGTAGGTGGAGACTAGGAAGGTTTAGAAATCGCTTAAAGACGCGAAAAGGTAACGGTGAAGGGTTACTCGATATCATTTACGTGTTTTACATGCTTCTATGTTAGAATTCGTATTTAGAATACGACTAGAAAGCTTAGGATTCATGTTATTGATGATGATTGTTGTTAGTTGATGATTGTTGTTAGTTGATGATTGTTGATGATGATACTTGTTGTTTGTTGAGAATTGATATGAGAATTGATATGAGAAGTGATGATTTATGATAATAGTTGATGATGGTTGAGTTTAGAAAAAATTGGAGTTGTCTTGACCCAAGTCACGGTCGTGAAACTCATGTCACGGGCGTGAAATAGTGGCTGATCTTTTTATCTTGCGTAACAGAGAGCTTCACGGGCGTGAATAACAAGTCACGGTCGTGACTTGTGCAGTTTCACTGCACTGGCCCCTTTTCGTAAAATGATCATATCTCCTTCGTTACTTGCTTGTTTTGGGCTTGTGAACTATCGTTGGAACCGTAAGAGGATAAGCTATCACCGCAACTTGAAATTTCTGTACTTTCATATCTAGAACTCTAGTTATGACCGTTTGAAGTGGACCCTTGTTTTAGTTAGTTTCCAAACTTGTTGTTTTGAGATAAGATCTATGTTTCCTATTTATTATGTTTCTTAAACTTGGTCTAATGCTTATGTATCATGTATTAATTCATGTTTATCATATTTACATTTATATAATGCCCTATTCTCATGCTTGTGACGGTTTTTGGTATGTTCCACTTTGAGTCGGTTTTTACAAATGTTACGGTTTGAGCACTATTTTGTTATATGCTTTGTACTCTCATTCCCTTGGCTACCTCCACGTTCGTAAGGCTGGAATGTCGGAACAGGGAGGTATCCTACTGCTTAATTGCATGTGTAGTGGGCATACGACGACGTTGTTGGGAGTTGAACGCATTGCGTTGATCGACCCGGCCGTCAAATGTTGTGTACTTGCGATGTGGTGTTATTTGCATGTAGCGTACCGCTTGTTATGAGGCTTGTGCTCTTTTCCGCCTCTTTCGTGAATTGATCTACCGAATT
>JAIUZE010010872.1:0-10329 GCA_022085475.1 Heliosperma pusillum
AGGCGCAGGGGTTTGTGCGTCTGTTCCTGAGTTGGGTTCTGGCTGCCAGAACCGCAATCAGTTAACGTTCGTTGGTGATTTACGATTTGTTATGGATCTATAAGTCAAGTGAAAGTGATTTAATTAATTTAACTATACTAAACTATATCAAAGACAAATCTAAGAACAAGATATGAACGAATCTAACCTTTTAAGACACGGTCTCGAATTAAAGGTGACAAAAACCCACTAATATCGACTATTAGGGATCTAAATCAAGGACGAGATAAATATGAAGCAACGTTAAAAGATAATTTACCAAAGACTAAAAAAACATGTGGGAAATATCGGTATACTTCCCTTTAAATTTTTCGGATTATAATGAAATTATAACTATATGAATTTCTAGTCATAAATGAAATTGCATAATATAAACAAAAGATTAAAAAATAACCTTCGGTTCTAGTAAAAGGCCTAAGAACAAATACCAAAGTAGGTATTCTCCTAATCGATACACCCAAGATGGTTCAAGAAATGCCTTCGTCGTGCTAGAACGAATACCATAAAATTACTTCTAATTTTGTGTGTAAATTGATGATGAATATGAAGATGAATAAGAGAGATGAAAATCAAAATTTTCTTTCTCTCTTGACTTGTGTGTGCCGTCACTTTTTGTCAAAATTTGGGTTAGTAGAAAACTTCTTTTTACCCTATATGAGCCGTGACATCAAGAAGAGAAGAAGGAAAACCTAGTTTCCTTATTTAACTTAACCACTATTAGGCAGTTAGCATCTCATTTAATATGTATATTGTATATAATATAATATGTATTCTAATTATTATTAGTAATGGACCGTCACATATACCGAGTAATACCGGACCAATACACTATAATAATATCGTGTAATACATATCCGCCAACTTAAATATAACAGTTTACATTTAGTTTAGACCAACATTATATACATGGATTAAATATAACATTTTATATTCAATTACCAGCTAACATTATTTAATTGTTATTAAATAATCGTATCATCATCACATTGACTAACCTTTTAGTCAAATACATCGACTAATCTTTTAGTCATTTAATAAGGCATCAATATAATTATTTTCTAAAATAATCACATCTCTCAAACACATCCTTTAGGTGTGACTTTTAGGGATCAGTTGATCACCGCCATCTGAATGACAATAACGTCAAACTTATCTAGCAAGCCAACCATTATCGATAAACGTTAATCAACTGATTATAATACGAAGTATACCCTGTGAATCTTAGCTGTTATCACACTAACTGTGGAGGACACTAGCTCCAACAATCTCGCACTTGTCCTTACAAGTGTGTGCGATAACCGATTCTCATATCCTTAAATTTCTCCCACTCAATGTAAAACAATTTGCAAAGTCCGCATTCACAAAGGTCGTATTTTACAAGTGATCAGTATCAAGAGTGGTTTTTCCGACTAGAGAGTAACTCAACTGATAAACGAATCATTATTCGAGCATGGCCATGCATTTCAGTTACTACTCCTCGAGTGGCCCTGAGAAATAACAAAACCTAATAAAGGGTTAGATATTTTCCTCAACTCGAATCCTGCAGATGTAAGCACAGTATGAAATGTCCCAGTAAAAATCTGCTTGGCCTCCTGTTACGGTCGACCGTGAGAAAGAAACCAAAGTCACCCAAAAACTGCCTTAATCTCAAGAGACAGTCGATAGTCAAAAGAATCGACTCTAGGAACACTATGGACGTCCAAGCCACGACCTGGCACCGAATGTTGTTAAACATATAGGACTCCATAACGTCGTCATGAATTACAATGTCCTACGAGGTATCCTTATAACTCGTATTTGTGATCGATCAGTCAACAGTTTGACTTATGGCTCGTTGAACCCACCATCAATCGACTCAACAATATAATAGCCAGAGTTATCAGCTCAAGTAGGCGATTACGGACCAAAACACATATAATGTTATTCAATTCACTTTGTGGTGTTCAATGTTGTCCATACAATCCACATGAAAAACAAAATATGAAAACAATACGATGAAGTTATTATTAGTATATGAAAAGGATGTATCTAATTCATACAAACAACTAATACAACTCAGGAACACGTTTAATTCCCATGGAAGTAACGTGCCCTACATGCTTATCATGTCTTAACGGTTTAGTGAGAGGATCTGCTATGTTATTATCCGTAGCAATCTTGTCTATCACTATCTCCTTTTGCTCCACGTAATCTCTGATCATGTGAGCCTTCCGAAGTACATGTCTAGATTTTTTGCTAGACTTAGGCTCCTTAGCCTGGAAGATGGCACCTCTATTATCACAATAGATGGTGATCGGGTCATTCGAACTAGGAACTATGGCAAGTCCTTGTAAGAATTGATGCATCCATATAGCTTCCTTTGCAGCCTCTGAAGCGGCATAGTACTCGGAATCAGTCGTAGAATCTGCTATAACACTCTGCTTGGAGCTTTTCCAGCTAACCGCAGCGCCATTAAGAGTAAATACGAATCCAGACTGAGATTTCGAGTCATCCCGATCCGTTTGGAAGCTAGCATCTGCGTACCCGGTTGCGCAAAGCTCAGTCTCTCCTCCATAAGTCAATACCCAATCCTTAGTCCTCCGTAGGTACTTAAGGATATTTTTAACAGCCATCCAGTGTGTTTCACCTGGATTGCCTTGGTACCGACTGGTCATACTCAAAGCATATGCCACGTCTGGACGTGTGCATATCATGGCATACATTATCGATCCTATAGCTGATGCATAAGGAATTCGACTCATGCGCTCGACCTCTTCAGATGTCTTGGGTGCCTGAGCTTTACTCAAATGCATCCCAGACGTCATTGGAAGATACCCCTTCTTGGAGTTGGTCATGTTGAACCTTTCAAGAATCTTATCTATATAAGACTCCTGACTGAGTGATAACATTCGTCGTGATCTATCTCTGTAGATACGGATTCCCAATATGCGCTGTGCCTCGCCCAGATCTTTCATCTGGAAATGGTTCTTTAACCATACCTTAACCGAAGATAAGAGAGGAATATCATTCCCTATCAAGAGTATGTCATCGACATACAATATCAAGAAAACGATTTTACTCCCACTCGACTTGACATATAAGCATGGTTCCTCAACCGATCGATTGAAACCATTCTCTTTTATGACTTGGTCGAAACGATGATTCCAACTCCGAGAAGCTTGCTTAAGTCCATAAATGGAACGCTTAAGCTTGCACACTTTCTTAGGATTTTTATGGTCAATGAAACCTTCGGGTTGTACCATGTACAACTCCTCCTCAAAATAACCGTTTAAGAAGGCGGTTTTCACGTCCATCTGCCAAATTTCATAGTCATGAAAAGCGGCAATCGCTAAGATTATCCGAATGGAACGCAGCATGACTACGGGTGCAAAAATTTTATCATAATGCAATCCTTGCACTTGAGTGAAACCTTTTGCCACTAGTCGTGCCTTATAGGTGTCTGGTTGTCCCCTACGGAATGCTTTATCTTGTAAAGCCATTTGCACTGAAGAGGCCGAACCTTATCAGGCAAATCAACCAGATCCCATACGTCATTCTCATATATAGAGTTCATCTCGGATTGCATGGCCTCAAGCCATAGCTTTGAGTCGGAATAGGTCATGGCTCCTTTATAGGTAGCGGGTTCGTTACTCTCTAGGAGCAAAACATCGTCTCTATCGTTCTCCTCGACCATACCAATGTATCTGTCTGGAGGTATGGAGACTCTACCCGACCTTCTAGGTTCCTCAGGAATATTAAGCGCAGAAGAAGAGGAAGGAACATCTTCCTCCATCGGTTGCTCGGTTGTTGGTTCTTGAATCTCCGACAGATCGAAGGTTCTATCACTCGTCTTGTTCTCGAGAAATTCTTTCTCTAGAAACTTCGCACTAGACGCAACAAAAACACGTTGTTCGGTAGGCGAATAAAAGTAATGACCAAATATTCCTTTTGGATAACCAATAAAGTATGTCTTGACCGATCGCAGGCCGAGCTTATCCTTGTGTCTCCACTTGACATAAGCCTCGCATCCCCAAACCCGAATAAAGGACAAGTTAGGGACAGTTACCTTCCACATTTCAAATGGGGTCTTGTCAACAGCGTTACACGGACTTCGGTTAAGTATAAGATCATCTGACAAAAGAGCATAGCCCCACAATGAATCAGGCACTACCGTGTGACTCATCATGGATCGAACCATATCAAGTAATGTTCGATTTCTCCGTTCGGACACACCATTTAATTGAGGTGTTCCAGGTGGAGTTAACTGTATTACTACACCACAGTTTTTAAGGTGTTGATCAAACTCATTCAAAAGATATTTGCCACCACGATCTGAACGTAGTGCTTTAATCTTTCTACCCAGCTGGTTTTCAACCTTATTCTGGTATTCCTTGAACTTATCAAAGGACTCACTTTTGTGCTTCATTAAGTAGACATATCCATATCTACTCAAATCGTCCGTGAAAGTGATAAAATATCTATAGCCATCTCTAGCGTTGATTGACATAGGTCCACACACATCATTATGTATGAGTCCTAATAGGTCAGCAGCGCGCATTCCAACACCTTTGAAGGAAATTCGAGTCATTTTGCCTATGAGACATGATTCACACGTGCCAAATGATGCATAGTCAAATGGGGAGATAGTCCCATTGTCAATGAGCTTCTTCACGCGTTTTTCATTTATGTGTCCCATACGGCAATGCCATAGATAGGTTTGATCTTTGTCACCAACCTTTACCTTTTTATTACTCACATGCAATATATCTGTGGTTTGATCTAAAACATAAATCCCATTCATGGAAACTGCTTTACCATAAATCATTTCGTTAAAGGAGAAAATACAGCTATTATCCTTTATTACAAATGAAAAACCGTCCTTATCGAGTACGGAAACAGAAATAATGTTTTTAGATAAACTGGGTACATAGTAACAGTTATTTAAAAATAACTCAAATCCACTTGGGAGTTGGATTACATATGTTCCCACTGAAATGGCAGCTACTCTTGCTCCATTCCCCACTCGCAGGTCTACATCACCCTTTTTGAGAGTTTTGATGTTTCTTAGGCCCTGCAAATGATTACACAGATGAGAACCACAACCAGTATCAAGTACCCAAGTTCCGAAACTTGCATGGTTAATCTCAATCATATGAATAAAAGAAGACATACCAACAGGAGTGACGCGACCTGCTTTTACGTCTTCAGCATACACGGGACAGTTCCGCCTCCAATGCCCAGTCTTGTGGCAATGGTGGCACTCCATGTTTTCTTTGCTCTTTGTCTTGCCTTGTGAGCTACTGCTAGTCTCACCAGGCCCACTCTTGCCCTTGCCTGGCTTCTTGAACTTCGGCTTCCCTACAGCTAGGTCTGCCTGAGCCTTGCCCTTACCCTTACCCTTGTTTGCAATCATGAGAACGTTCTGCTTTAGGCTCCCACTCAATTTCAGATCCTTCTCAGTCTGTATGAGAAGTGAGTGTAGCTGATGAGGATTTCTCTTCAAATCATTCATATAGTAATTTGCCCTGAATTGCGCAAAACCATCATGAAGTGATTGAAGCATGCGGTCAATGACCACGCTCTCTTTGATTTTGCAATCAAGTGCCTCTAGTTTTTCGAGATTCTCGATCATATCGAGAATGTGTGGGCTAACCGGTTGGCCCTTCTGGAGTTTCGCTTCAAAGAAGCGAGTGGTAAGCTCATACATAACGATCTGCGGTGCTTTTGAGAACTCGTTAGTGAGCGTGGTGAAAATCTTGTTTGCACCTTGGGCAATGAATCGTCTTTGCAAATTGGATTCCATTGAAAATATGAGTACGTTCTTTATCGCACCCGTCTCCATTACGAAATCACTATAAGCAAGTGATTCATTTGCTCCTGCATTGGGGCCTGGGTTAGGCGGTAGTGGCTCAGTCAAGTACTTGAGCTTCCCGTCAGCTATGGCAGCATTCCGTAATGAAGCCTCCCAGTCCGCAAAGTTGGACCCGTTATTCTTCAGTCGCGTGTACTGATTCATATTGTCCATGAACATCTTAAGCCAGGATTCGCGTGCGAGCGTGGCACTTGGCATAGGGGCATCAGCATGTCCAGCCATTTGTTATAACAGTTTTATCGATATAAATGAATGCTACACTGCAAAAAAGGAGATAAAACATAATAAGCATTTTCATCGTTTTAATTAAGTCTAATGCAAAACCGTTTAATGCGAAGACTTTGGCATTTATACAATTGACCTCCCTCAAGTATTATATAAATGATCCTAAGACTCAATTTCTGTAAATTGATAAGCCAACTTCTTGGCTAATTCTACTTTTAGAATTCCTGGTCGATAAATTTCTGTAAATTCTATCTTTAGTCCATCATAATCACGAGATATTACTCGGACTATAATGTTGAGGTAAAATAGGTCAACACATACTACTTACCCAACGTAGAAGGGATCATATGGAGAGTAAGGTCCTATATGGTCACCGACGAAGAAGGGAGTCATAGCAATTTTCCCTATAAAGACTAATCTCAATTTTGGGTTTTAGATGAAGGTCCATCAGCTTTAATTTTATTCATTTAAGTGAACGAATGATCTAGCAATTTGAGAATGAATAATTTAAGATGATAGCTTTTAGAATTTTGAGTGACATCTGGATGTCCATGATAACTAACATACAATCTATATGAGTCAATTTTCATGCAATTAAGTAGTAGTAGGTGGTTTGGTTTAGGCGGAATATGATGCAATAACTATCATGCAAAAGAAAAACAATAAGAATGGAAAAATGAAAAACAAAGTACAAAGTCCTAGTGTGGCATATCCTATCAAAATAGAACAAAAATACACTTTGGAATCCACCCTTATGGACTCTAGAAGCTTGACTTGATGTTCCATCTTGGTCCATGTAGCGGGAGTGAGCTATCCGATCTCCATCTTTGGTCTTCTCAAAAATACAATTTTTAAAAATTACAGAATATAAACCTATTTACATTCTAATTTAAAAATTATAATTAAAGATTACAAAGGGGAGATTCAAGATCTCAAAAATACATCAAATACCATGTTACCATCATTACGATAACACAATCTACTAAGGTCACACTAAGCAATACAAATTACAACCTTTTGTAAAAATACCAAAATAATCCATTCATCCATTCATTCATTCATTCATTCATTCAACAAAATAAAATGCATCAACAAAATAAATTAAACCAACGACACATAATTCATTAATTATGATGATTAATTTATCCAAACCACCTTTAATATGATCAAAATTATGTGACAATTCCTTAATTGCACACAACAATTTTAATCAACCATAATCCAATTTAATTCATATTATCGGGTATAACATAAATTAAATTCAACATTATTTTAAACATTTTTAAAATAATAGGGTATCTATTATTGTGAACTTTTTCACAACAATAATCAACATACATTATCTTTATAATGCAATAAACAAAAAAATTAAAAAAAAAAAAAAAAAAATTCACTGTTCACGGATGAACAGTACCCGTCGTGCTAGAACAAAAGATTAAAAAAAATTCTTTATAATGCAAAAAAAAAAAAATGTGAGAAATATCGGTATACTTCCCTTTAAATTTTTCGGATTATAATGAAATTATAACTATATGAATTTCTAGTCATAAATGAAATTGCATAATATAAACAAAAGATTAAGAAATAACCTTCGGTCCTAGTAAAAGGCCTAAGAACAAATACCAAAGTAGGTATTCTCCTAATCGATACACCCAAGATGGTTCAAGAAATGCCTTCGTCGTGCTAGAACGAATACCCAAAAATTACTTCTAATTTTGTGTGTAAATTGATGATGAATATGAAGATGAATAAGAGAGATGAAAATCAGAATTTTCTTTCTCTCTTGACTTGTGTGTGCCGTCACTTTTTGTCAAAATTCGGGTTAGTAGAAAACTTCTTTTTACCCTATATGAGCCGTGACATCAAGAAGAGAAGAAGGAAAACCTAGTTTCCTTATTTAACTCAACCTCTATTAGGCAGTTAGCATCTCATTTAATATGTATATAATATAATATGTATTCTAATTATTATTAGTAATGGACCGTCACATATACCGAGTAATGCCGGACCAATACACTATAATAATATCGTGTAATACATATCCGCCAACTTAAATATAACAGTTTACATTTAGTTTAGACCAACATTATATACATGGATTAAATATAAAATTTTATATTCAATTACCAGCTAACATTATTTAATCGTTATTAAATAATCGTATCATCTTCACATTGACTAACCTTTTAGTCAAATACATCGACTAACCTTTTAGTCATTTAATAAGGCATCAATATGATTATTTTCTCAAATAATCACATCTCTCAAACACATCCTTTAGGTGTGACTTTTAGGGATCAGTTGATCACCGCCATCTAAATGACAATAACGTCAAACTTATCTAGCAAGCCAACCGTTATCGATAAACGATAATCAACTGATTATAATACAAAGTATACCCTGTGAACCTTAGTTGTTATCACACTAACTGTGAAGGACACTAGCTCCAACAATAAAAGGGTTTGAAAACGAATTTAAAATGAATCCGACATGAACCTTGCATAATTTATACAATACAAAAGATAAAATTACAAGAGGGGATTATTACACCCTCAGACTTACATGTTGACGAAACGAGATATGAACTAAAGTATCGATTTAGCGACAGCTCCACTCGAATGTAATGAAAGTTGTAACACCCGCAAATGTACCCTATTTTTAATAGTAAAAATATTTTACGGATACTTTTCAGCGAAATTTAGCTTTAATTTAGAATTTAATTTCCCGAGTCGAATTTAGAATTTCCGAGTTCATATTTGGATTTTACGCGAGATTTCAAGTGAATCCCGTCTTAAGTCGTCTTTGACTTTTTCTTGACTTTTCCACTTACACATCTCATACTCCCTTATAACCTAACACTCCCTCACACAACTCAACTCTTACTTCATCACTAAGAAATCAACCAAAAGCTTAACTTCCATTTTTGATCCGTCTTATAATCATCATAACTCTTTCGTTTCTCGCTCAAATTCACGTAAGTTCGTCTTATTTTTCCCCTCTTATCTTCCTCTATCCGTATTGGTAATAAAATTACCGTCTTTCTCGCTTTTCAAACTTTCCGTCTTTCTCAAGGTGAAGTATATTCATCTTTTATTAATTATTTGTAGATGGTGACCTCCAAGATCCCGACAAAGATTACTTTTTGATCAAAGAGGATATTGACGCGGAGTGAAGACGCAATAAGGTAACGGTGAAGGGTTACTCGATATCATTTACGTGTTTTACGTGTTTTCCATGCTAGAAATCGTATTTAGAATATGATTAGTGAGCTTAGTAATTGTGTTGATGATGATACTTATTGTTTGTTGAGAATTGATATGAGAATCTATGATTTATGATAATAGTTGATGATTGTTAAATGTTGATCCCTTGGTGAAATGATGATTTTCGAGTGATATGGACCCCAGCCGGCCGACCGGCAGCCGGTCAGCCCACCGGCTGGGGCAGTGGCTGTATATTATTGCATGTTACGTAATTTTTGAAGTATGAAGTTGGTCTCAGCCGGCCGACCGGCAGCCGGTCAGCCGACCGGCTGAGACACCCCTCTATTTGCCTTTGTTTTTCTCATGATCCTATGGTCCCAGCCGGGTAGCCGGCAGCCGGTCCCATTGACCGGCTGGGACACACTGACATTTCATTAAGTTTTTCATATGTTATATGGCGTCAGCCGGGTGGCCGGCAGCCGGTCCCACTGACCGGCTGGCACCTGCTGGACTTTGCTTGTGTTTCTCGTTTACGATTTCATTTATAATATTTCTGATCGTTCATTTATCGTATAAATTTACGTAATGACTTATAATATTAATGTTTCGAATATATGATATTCCATTCGCTTGTATCACATGTTTTGTGACGGTTTTTGCTATGTCCCACTTTGAGTCGGTTTTTACAAAGGTTACGGTTTGAGCACTATTTTGTTATGTGCTTTGTACTCTCATTCCCTTGGCTACCTCCACGTTCGTAAGGCTGGAATGTCGGAACGAGGATGTATCCTACTGCTTAATTGCATGTGTTAGTGGACATACGACGACGTTGTTGGGAGGCGAACGCATTGCGTTGATCGACCCGGCCGTCAAATGTTGTGTACTTGCGAGGTGGTGTTATTTGCATGTAGCGTACCGCTTGTTATGAGGCTTGTGCTCTTTTCCGCCTCTTTCGTGAATTGATCTACCGAATTTGGGGTACTCGGCGTCTATCATTGACCGAGTCTTGGA
>JAIUZE010010873.1:0-24298 GCA_022085475.1 Heliosperma pusillum
ACGTTGTTGGGAGTTGAACGCTATGCGTTGATCGACCCGGCCGTCAAATTTTGTGTACTTGCGAGGTGGTGTTATTTGCATGTAGCGTACCGCTTGTTATGAGGCTTGTGATCTTTTCCGCCTCTTTCGTGAAGGTTGACCGAATTTGGGGTACTCGACGTCTATGATTGACCGAGTCTTGGATTTGGAACGTCTTACCACATGTCGAATCGGAACATGTCTTATTTCGATAGTTTGGCCAGGTTTTAGTTTTGGGATGTGGAACGTCTTACCACATGTCGAATCGGAACATGTCTTATTCCAAGAGTCTGGCCAGGTTTAGACTAGGACCGTATTATTATCGTCGTCCTACCGAGAGGATTAGAGTCTTGTGTGTACGAAACGTCTTATCGTACATGATTCCGGGAAACGTCTTATCTTGTGAACTTGTTTGTCTAGGTCATGAGTATACGAAACGTCTTATCGTATACGGTTCCGGAAAACGTCTTATTCCGTGAGCTTCCATTGGCTTGTCTTGCTATTGTACACGATGCTAGTGCGTTTCATTTACCGTGAGAGATGTCGTCACTATATTGGTATGGTTGGATGAATGATTATATGATTGATCATTGAATGACTTGGTATGGTTTGTTTGTCGAGTCTCAATCTTATCAAACTTATACCGCTAACGGTGAGATGTAAGCCCTAGCGAGCGTATTCGGTTGCCTAAGAGTGTCTTTCCCGAGTCTTTGAATAACATGATGGTTACGGATTTGATTTCCATATGATCTTATCATTATATATTGTATTGCCTATCTTTTCTTATTGTAAATCACATGTATATCTATATATGCATGCTCTACTTTTGTATTTCCTTATATGTACGTTAAAGGTGATATGGCTGGGAGAACCCGGAGTTACTCCCCACTGATTGTGGCGTTCATGTTTTTCATGAATGAACAGGTTGCTTGCATGGATGGCTTTTTGCTATGCTATTTTGGGGTTCGGGTGTGAGCTAGCGGGCGTTGTCCCTGGATGAAACACCTCTAGACGTTGTTTAGCAGTTTGCTAATACCAACATGTTTTTTGTAACACTTTGAGAGCTACGTCTCTTGTGGTTATTTTTATTTAGTTTGAATATTTTTGACACTCCTCGTATACTTATCTTGCATGTATAAGGGTTTTTAAAATACCGTATTTCCGCTTATTATATCACATGCTTGTATGTTTTATTTCCGCATTCGCGAGGGTTGTCACAGTTGGTATCAGAGCTTTATCGCTCCCGACGCACACACGTGAACCCTAACTTAAACTACTTGACCTTGAAATAACAAATGAGAGATGGGTAGACTTAAGGACCTAAGGTGGTAGTCTTTGGTGTGCTTGATGTTTGTTAGGTTCTAACTTGTTTGTTGATTGTGTTGAGTGATGTTATGTTTGTTTGTATCTACCGTCTTAAGGTGGATTATTGTGTTACCTAGAAGATGTATCCTCTACCGAAGAGTGAAGAATGTCAAGCCTAATTGAAGTGTATTTCTTCCTCGTTTATGAATTCTCTCGTCCTTATTGTGTTATGCTCTCTTCCTTCTATCTAGGTGCTTCTTTCTTTTCCAACTTGTTTGCCTCTTGGAAATTATTCTTGATAGTTCCTCCATCTTACCATTGGTATCCTTACCTTCCTCTTGTAACATTTTTATGGATGTCATACCCATTGGTTTGTGGTATATTATGCTTGGTCGGAAGAACTTTGATTTTTGTGGAATATTAGTGATTGTTAGAATAAATTTTGTGATTTGAGGAAAATGGTGTAGATCCAAATTCACCCTATAATGATGATTGGTGGTATCTTTGAGGAAAGTGTGGTAAGGTATGTTTAATGATTTTAATGTATAAATGCTTGCCATGACTTGTGTGTAATTAGTTCATGATATTCGATGGTGTAAGGTCGAATGAGTTGGCTATGACTTCTTAACTCATTAGTAATTTAGTCTTTTGGACTTAGAAGTTTAGTATTGTTTTGAAGACCATGCTTATGATATGTCTAATTGGTGTAAATAAGAAGTTTTGAATGATATCTGGAGGTGCGAAATACTTTTGAGATTAAGTGACGTCTTGTGGTTTCCTATTGTGTGTTTGTGAGTATAGGCTTGGTGGAAAAGCATTTGGCTATAGTTCTTGGATTTGAGGATGTGATCTTATCTTATGGTATCGGAGACTCGTTTGGAGTAGTAAGGTTTCGTTGTAAGTTGAACCATATTACTTGAGGATTATAGATATGAGCGAGATTCGATGATGTGAGCTATGATGGAAATACCTTAGGACGTTAATGATGATGTTTTGACTTGAGGTTGTACTTTGTTAATAATGAACTCGTGGGCTATATGAGTTGAAAATGACCGAGTATAAGGGAGTATTTGTTAGTCCTTCAGTTAAAGAAACCTTTGAGGTTGTGTTGAATATTTGAGCTAAAGGAATGTTATTATACTTGAGTTACAATTCCGCAATTGGGAATCCGTGTGATATGAAAGGATGGATGATTTGGGTTGTAGTCGATTTATCAAGTCTAGGTGGACCTTACTTTGATGATTGCTCGTGGTATGATGGTCCCTTGTAAGAGGCCTTTGTAAAGGAATAATTAAGTGGTTTTATTATCGCATTAAGTTTGAAAGGAGAAATGTTGTGGATTAAACCTTAAACCATTACCCGTGCCATTGTCCCTTTTCATTTCCATTCTTGAATGCTTTTGTAAAGATTGATCTTTAAGAAATCGCATACTCGTATCTTATTTCTTACGCGGATATCTTCATAACTCTACTATCTGCTTTGTCTCTTTCTTGCCCTCGTTATTTTCAGCGTTCCCCTCTTTTAATCTCGTACCTGATTTTATTCTCGTGTTCTCCTTGAGATTTTTTATCGTTTCCTATCTCGTTGCCGCTTCATCTTTTCCTTAGTGGATTGGATATTCCTTTTGTAAGGCTCAGAGAGTAAGAGTAATGTATTTTGGAATTCTTTAGTTAGAAGATGTGTCTTTGGATTGAGCAAAGTTCAGGTTGTATTTGATCATGAGAAATAAGACTTAAGCTCTAGGATGAATCCTAATAGTGTTAATGTATCCTCTCTTGGTGATGTTAGATTCGGAGTTTGGTCTTGTAGTGTTGTTTTGAGAATTGAGTTGATCATGATAATAGTTTGTTGATGTTGGGTATTATAACGGTTGCTTGGGATATCATTTGGGAATTAGATGTCTCTAATTGGTGGATTCTAAAAGAGACTTTGCTTTAGGTTAATTGAGTTGGTACCCCAAAGTTTGAGGAGTTTTGTCATCAATGAAAATCGATTCATTTTGAGTTTTAGATGAAATAGATGATTTGAATGGTTGTTTGATTTCCAAGTGATTGGTCATTTGCGGTTTGGGAATAGTAATTCTCTTTTATTCTTAAGGAATCATAGTTTGAAATTGAGAAATGTTCGTTGCAAGCTTTGGATAATGAATGCTCGGTTGTTATGGATTATAGAGTTAGAATGGTGAACCCATTTATCTTGAGGATTAGTAACCTCCATAGTTTGCTAATGTGACGATTTATATTTGAGGCTTCGAGCGTAGTAATGATCGAATTAAGGATGTTATGGCGTATTAAAGAATCCTTATAACCGATAATGGATTGTGGATTTTCCCTTGTCGTGAGCCTTTGGATGAGGCTAGTTGAATCTTAGATAATTGTGTTTGATGCTTTGATTGTGTTTTGACTTTCGGGGATGAGAAAGTTCATTGTAAATTTAGGATAATGAGTTTGAAGTAAATTGGATTAAAGGATTTCATTGTAAGGCTCTCTTTCATGTGGATTGTTAGTTGTGGAGTCTACCGTGCCGATGGACCTTAGTAGATTCTAATTAGATTCGAATAATTGGGATTTGTTACTCGAAGTTTCGTGATTATGGAATGTTTCAGTAGAAGTCTAATGATTGAAAATGTTGAGGTGTAACTTGGGTAAATTACATCCTCTTGAGGATTAGAGTATCAGTAGAGTTAGTACTACCGAGTTCTTGTAGATCTTCGTGCCGACTTCATCGTGATTCTTCATATCCCTAAGAGTTCGATTTGTTTTGTTTTTGTGTGTTTTGTATATATTTTGTTAGCGTGTTTTGTGAACTTGAAGTTCGAGTCGCTCTATGTACGTGTAATGTCTTGTTATTTGATTTTATCTTTGATAAAACTTTCAAATTTACATATCGTATTTCTAATTTAACTTTTCAAAGGAATCTAAAGATGGATTGTGTACTCTCTTTTTGGAGAAAATAGATTTCTTTTGCTTTTATACCTGGATTTTGCGTTTGGTTGGATGTTTGCACTTGTTATTGGAGACGTCTGATAACTAGTCCTGCACTTACTAACGTTGTTTTGAATTTCGATTTCACTATTTCGACATTGCTTTGATTTGGATAATTAGAGTTCTCGTTCGCGATGAGCATTCTTGTGATCCGTAAATAGAGTTTCGCTCTTATGAAAAATTTCCTTAAACCGTTTTTGAGATGAACCTCGTTTCATAAATATTTTCCCTTATAAAAGTTTTCGTATTAATTTTGAAAACTGATTCTTATCCGTGATACTTTAGTTTTCTATTCGCAAGTTTCGAGGACGAAACTTTTTAAAACGAGGGGTGATTGTAACACCCGGAAATGTACCCTATTTTTCTAGTGAAAATATTTTACGGATACCTTTCAGCAAATTTAAGTTTTAATTTAGAATTTTATGTTCCGAGTCGAATTTAGATTTTCCGAGTTCGTATTTGGAATTTTCGCGAGATTCCATGAGAATCCCGTCTTAAGGTGAGTTTGACTTTTCTTGAATTTTAAGTCGCCTTTGACTTTTCTTGAATTTTAAGTCGTCTTTGACTTTTCTTGAATTTTAAGTCGTCTTTGACTTTTCTTGAATTTTAAGTCGTCTTTGACTTTTCTTGACTTTTGAACCGTCTTTGACTTTAATTGACTTTTCCACTTAAATATCTCATACTCCTTAACCTATTTTCATTCACACAAACACAATATTACTTCCTCACTAAGAAAACCCAAAGGAAAACCTAGCCTCCATTTTCGATCAAGCTCAAAATCGTCACTACTCCTTCGTTACTCGCTCAAATTCACGTAAGTTCGTTTTATTCTTCCCCTCTTACCTTCCTCTATCCGTATTGGTAATAAAATTACCGTCTTTCTCGCTTTTTAAATTATCCGTCTTTCTCAAGGTGAATATATTCATCTTTTATTACCTAATTGTAGGTGGAGACTACTAGGAAGGCTTAGTAATCGATTAAAGACGCTTAAAGGTAACGGTGAAGGGTTACTCGGTATCATTTACGTGTTTTATGTGATTTCTAGGATAGAAACCATGTTTTGATTATAGTTAGTAAGCTTATGACTTGTATTATTGTTGATGGATGTTGTTTATTGAGTATTTACATGGGTATTGATGAATTAGAATGATAGTCGATAATTATCAAAAGTCGACTTTGATGAAACAAAGCATTTTCGAGTACATGAGACCCCAGCCGGTCGACCGGCAGCCGGTCAGACCACCGGCTGGGGCACCTGCTGTATATTTTGGCATTTTTACGTGATTTTGGAATATGAGGTTGGGCTCAGCCGGTCGACCGGCAGCCGGTCAGACCACTGGCTGAGACACCTTTCTTTCCTCTTTGTTTTTCATGTGACCTTATGGTCCCAGCCGGTTGACCGGCAGCCGGTCAGCCTGACCGGCTGGGACACACTGAAGTTTGATGTTGGTTTTTGTATGAGGCAATGGCCTGAGCCGGTGGACCGGC
The DNA here is from genome assembly GCA_022085475.1 of Heliosperma pusillum. Classification (NCBI taxonomy): domain Eukaryota; kingdom Viridiplantae; phylum Streptophyta; class Magnoliopsida; order Caryophyllales; family Caryophyllaceae; genus Heliosperma; species Heliosperma pusillum. The sequence goes on from JAIUZE010010873.1 coordinate 5,796, forward strand.
AGCCGGTCAGCCTGACCGGCTGGCTCCTGCTGGACTTTGTTTGTGATTTGGTTTACGGTTTTCATTTATAATAATTCTAATAGTTCGTTTATCGTATAATTTTACGTAGCGACTTATAATATTATTGTTTTGAATATATGACATTTTATTCGCTTGTATCACATGTTTTGTGACGGTTTTTGGTATGCCCCACTTTGAGTCGGTTTTACATGTGTTATGAATTGAGCACTAATGATTTTGTGCTATGAACTCTCATTTCCCGGCTACACCCTTATACTCGTTAGACTGGAATGTCGGAGCGATGGGGTGTATCCTTGATGCTTGTATGCATGTTTAGTGGGGATATGACGACGTTGTTAGGAGGCGAACGCAATGCGTTGATCGACCCGACCGTCAAATGTTGTATACCTGCGAGGTGGTGTTATTGCATGTAGCGTACTAGCTTGACTTTTGACTATAGATCTCTTTCCGCCTCTTTCGTGAAGGTTGACCGAATTTGGGGTACTCGGCGTCTATATTGACCGAGTCTTGGATGTGGAACGTCTTACCACATGTCGAATCGGAACACGTCTTATTCCGAGAGTCTGGCCAGGTTTAGACTAGGACCGTATTATTATCGTCGTCCTACCGAGAGGATTAGAGTCTTGTGTGTACGAAACGTCTTATCGTACATGATTCCAGGAAACGTCTTATCCTGTGAACTTGTTTTGTCTAGGTCATGAGTATACGAAACGTCTTATCGTATACGGTTCCGGAAAACGTCTTATTCCGTGAGCTTCCATTGGCTTGTCTTGCTATTTTACACGATGCTAGTGCGTTTCATTTACCGTGAGAGATGTCGTCAATATATTGGTATGATTCATGAATGATTATATGATTGATCATTGAATGACTTGGCATGGTTTGTTTGTCGAGTCTCAATCTTATCAAACTTATACCGCTAACGGTGATATGTAAGCCCTAGTGAGCGTATTCGTTGCCTAAGAGAGTCTTCCCCGAGTCTTTGAATAACATGATGGATTCGATTTGTATCCATATGCTTTATCATTATTTATCGAATTGCCTATCTATTTTATCGTATCTCACATGTATATATAATATGCATGATTTTACTTTTTGTATTTCCTATATGTACGTTAAAGGTGATATGGCTGGGAAAACCCGGAGTTACTCCCCACTGACTGTGGCTTTTAATTGTTTTCATTGAATGAACAGGTTGCTTGCATGGATGGCTTTTTGCTTGACTATTTTGGGTTCGGGTGTGAGCTAGCGGGCGTTGTCCCTGGATTAAAACACCTCTAGACGATTTTAGCTAGTTTGCTAAACACTTGTTCTTTGTTAACATTTTGAAGAGACTCCGTCTCTTTGTTATATTTCGTACTTAGTTTGTAATATTTTGACAATCCTCGTTTTATTTAACTTGCATGTATAAAAGTTTTTAAAAATTACCTATTTCCGCAATATATTTCACATGCTTGTTTGTTTTATATTTCCGCATTCGCGAGGGATGTCACAATTGCCATCACCCATTATTTATCCAATGTTTTATTTACAATCTCCATATTCCTCTACTCATACACATTACTCCTACTCGGAGCTCACACCACCACCAATCACAATAAAAAAAAATTAAATGTCATCGCTAAATTAGGGGTCTCGTCGTTGGTTATGAAGAAGAATGCCGGAGGCAATGCTAAGTAGAGAAGAATTAGTATAAAAGAAGCTATGTACAATAAACTCATGTGAAACGCCGATAATAATGACTTTCCGGCATGCAAGGGCGAGAGAATGATGGTGTTTGTTGGAGCTTCGATACCGGAATCAATTGGTGTGAAAAAAGTATGCAAAAAAAAGTTAGTAATAGTGGGCAAAATTTATGTTCAGTGGTGTGATATTGTATAGTATAACCCGTGATACTGTTTAGTATAACTTGTGATATTGTATCCTGGACTCACGGACTCAAAAAGATAGGGTGGACTCACATGATCCTATTTCTATATATATATATAAGAATAGAGAATGTGTCTTTATAAGAATGTGAATGTGAGATTGTTTCGGCTGAAGTGTGACACTGTTATGTGTGAAGTTTGATATTGTGTGGTAATGCTTCTAGAATAATATCACGTAAACTTATGAAGATATATATGGTTCTTATAACTGCTTGGAAAATGGCAATAAAGATAGATCTATGATATTTTTAATAGCATAGTGTGATATAATTAACACAATAAATTGATATTGTTTACCAAATAATTTGATATTATATTAGCATAATAAGGGTGTTATTGTTTCCTATAAAGTATGATATTGTTTACAACATCTTGTGATATTGTTGAGCAAGTAGTGTGATACGGAGTATTGTTTACCAAATCATTTGATATTGTTTCTTATAAAGTGTGATATTGTTCACCACATGTTGTGATATTGTTAAACCAATAGTGTGATATTTTTCTCAAATTCATTTGATATTGTGTTATGAAAGGTGATATTGTGTGTAATTAAGTGTGAAATTGTTAAATCAATCGTGTGATATTGTTTACCAAAAAAAATAAAATAAGTTAGAAATCATATATTGTTTATTTAGTAACATGAAAAAAATGGCAAATCCTGATACAACCATAATATTGTTATAGATATTTTTGAGCCAACTCAAAAATGAAAAAAGAATACAAAATTATAAGCGCTGGAAAGCATATCTAAAAATAAAGAATTTATCTTTATAATAGAAATGAATACAAAAAAGAATTTGCTCAGTTGATGATGTACTATAGACTTCGTCAGCATGAACACATACTCTTAAGTAACCTTTGAAGGCGGAAAAATCTGCAAAATGAATAACAAAGTACAAAACTGATCTTAGTATCATCTTTCCGTCAAAAGGGAATATAAAAAATTTAATAAAAAATAGGAAACATAAATGAATGTTGTAATAAAAATTATTAACACATGAGACGTTATCACTAGATTGTTGTGAAAGTAGCATATTGAATGACTGGATTAGGGCAGTTAAGCTTATCATTATGTGTTATTTGTTTACAATTATTGCACAACCTTTTCAGCTTTTGTGCCTTTGCATTGCACTAATGTTTCTTAGAGATATTACACCTAAGCACTAGTAGAATAACACCTTATCAAACCGGTTGAAATCTACCCTTTGACATCGGTTCTCGTGGATGCAATTTGTATGGAGCATTGATATCATTTGTACAATCGATGCTAAAAAGCATATTTTGAAACAGTTACTATCCACAAATGATGCCAAAGGCACGCCTTTGGAATCAGTTCCCCTACAATAATTACTGCACAATGCAATCTTACAACAAAAGAAAAATAGTTACGGCATCAAAATAGCAGTAACACAATGAAATATAAACAATTACAGCATCTAGCAACATCTTACAACAAAGTTACAGTGATTACAACAGAAAAACAACAGCAATTACAACATTTTACTGCAAAAAAACAACACTATACAACAAAAACACCACCTTACAACATTTACAGCAACATTTTACAGCATATTACCGCAAAGCAACTATATTTTACAGCAAAAACGCCACATTGCAGCATTTAGAGCAACTTTTTTACTTCGTTTTATTGCAAATCAACAATAATTTACAGCAAAAAAAACACTATATTTTAGCATTTATAGCAAAATTTATAGCAATTGCATAATTTTACAGCAGTTTACAACACTGCATAGCAAGTTGGCATCGTTTAACAAAAACTGGGAGCAAATTAAACGAGAACTTAATTTCCAGCAATCCAACATACATACTTACAACCACACCTGATTGATTTCTGTTGAAGGACCAAGCCTATTATCATCCGTCATTAAAACACTAAGTTAGCACAATTAAAAAGTTTTGATTAACACAGGACAACCTCAATTTATATTTGAGCAAGGGCAACGACTGGAACGAGTATGAGTTTCATCCACCCTCTCAGATCCCGTCGGCACATAGGTACCTAGTGAGGACATTCGATTTTCGAGAATGTGAATGTGATTTACATCATGAATAGTGCTTTTAAGAACTTGCAATTAAAAAATCAGAATGAATTATCAAAAGATTAACATGAGAGAAATGACAAAAAAAATAAACACTACCATCTGTATTACAAGTACAAGACCAACAATTCTTAACTTAGGGTCCTAAGCAACCATTTAACAAAGATGAAAATAAGAAATCAAACACAATCCAAAAATATTTAACCATATATACAAACTTAAGAAATCGTCATGATAAATCAAAGAGGAGCGTTATTAAAAAAGTTATTCTCAAGGATCGAAACGTCTTAAGCCTTGAGACGAGCACTAGTTTATTTACCCATCAGAGTAGTAAGTCAACTATTCATATATATGAACGCTTCGTCAACCCCCAACCGTTGTGCACAACACTATCTCATTTCAACACTACCACCTTAATTAATATTTTATGGGCGCACACTTCGCTTTAAAGATTGCATGTTGTCTTTATTTGCACAAGGAGATAAAGATGGAAAACGACATCAAACAATATCAAAAAATATTGTTTTTAAGAGAATGACTAAAACGTTGATGTTTTGCTCAGTTGACGGCATACAAACTCTTAACCAACGTGCATAAAAGGAACAAAAAAAGAACAATACATCATCTTAATAGCATCATTAAGACTAAAGGAAATACACAAAGATAAAATAATGAATGTTTACTTAAATTTTGTATATTTATCAGGTTAAGAAGTGTAATCTACTGCAAGGGTTTGAGGCAATAGGTCATGACATGAAAGAGTAATATACAATACACTGTAATTCAAATTGTGATACTGTTAAGTATAGCATGTGATACTAGTTAGAATAATGTGTGATACTGATATGAAGAAATTATTAAAACAACAATGTATTACAATATATTTCAGATCACGATACTATTAAGAATAACGTGCGATACTAATTTACATTAATTAATTATTTGAACAGCCATACATTAAAGTATATTTCAGTTTGTGATACTATTGAGAATGACATGTGATACTAATTTACATAATTAGTTAAACAATAACAAGTATTTACTTGAATGAAAACTCGATTAAAACACAAATCTGAACAAATTTACCGAATATACAACTCATAATAATGCGAAAAGCAGAAATAAACGAAAATTATGATAGTGATTATCAATTCATACAAAAAAAAGATGATAATAATACATCAATCAAAAAACAAAATAGAAATAATTCAAGATTGAAAAAGAAACTAAAACTTTTAATAGAAGGACAAAAAATAATTTACCTGGAATTGAAGTGCTAGAAATGATGAAGAAAACAATTGCTGGAGCAAATTAGGTCACAAGCTAAGTAGAGTGTTGTAGAAGCAGATGAGTGCGGAAGAGAGAGGGTAGAGAGAGAAAGTGAATGAATTAGAATGAAAAGATGGCTGGTCATGTGAGTATATATAATAACCTAGTAAATGACACAAATACCCTCACTAATCCGCGAATGATCTCAGCCTTTGATCTCTCTTATCTGACGGTTGAGATTAGGACTCCCGGACTCAAATATTTAGGGTGGACTAATGTGATCCTAATTTATATATATATATATATATATATCTATATATATATATATATATATATATATATATATATATATAGAGAGAGAGACCGGATCCGGTGAGGCAGCTAATTATGGCGAGGCGGCTAGCCTCACCAAATTCATTCATTAAACTTGGACTTTGTTTGTTTTGTGAATCTCAGACCTTACTATGTGAATCTGAGACTTTGTTTTGTGAATCTGAGACCTTATCATGTGAATCTCAGACTTTGTTGGACTGACACCTAATTTCTAATATGCATTGGGCTGAAAAATTGTTGGGGGCATTCCTAACTTTTCATTTGACCCAAAATCATTTCTCTCTCTAAAAAAATAAAAAGCCCAAAACACTTAACCTCTCTCTCTAAAAAACTAACAAAAAATATATCTTCATAAAATCAATTGCATAAAATCTTCATAAAATCAAAGACGAAGATTTCATCATTCAATCAATTGAATTACCTAAAATCTTCATAATATCACAGATTGATATCTTCATGCATAAATTTAGGTAACTCAATCAATCATATAAGTTTGTTAATTGCATCATTCAATCAATTGCATAAATTTAGGTAATTCAATCGATCATTCATTCAAATTTTTGATCAAAGACGAAGATTTCCATCAATCAATTGCATAATTTTATTTTTGATCATTCATCTAGTTAATTGATCATTCCATCAATCAATCAAAGACGAAGATTTCCAGGTAATTTCCAGTTAATTTCCAGAGCATAATAATATAGGTTTGTTAATTCAATCCTAAATCGATCATAAATCGATGATATAACGATCGATTGATATTTCCTTGATGATAAAAGGCTCGCGATTTACTTATTACATTATTTTCGTCTATTTGCAGCTGTAATTGCTATGGAGATTGTAGATATCGCAACAGTTGCTGATAATACAACGGTTGAAACAGGTATTTTTTTTTTATGCTAATTAATGTTTTATGAATCATAGATTGTGTTTTATGAATTCATATGTTAAGTTTGTGAATCTGAGTCCTTGTTTAGTGAATATTGAAGCTTCATCTATGAATATATATAAAAGATAATACTCTGAAACTTGATCGAAATTAATAAGATCATGTACTTTGCTCGTTTCCTTATTTTGTGAATCACAGTCCTTGTTCAGTGAAACTTAGACCTTGTTTTGTGAAACTTAGAGCTTGTTTTGTGAACCTAGAAGATAATATTATAAAACTGACTACTAGCTAAGTGGTTAAAATCATCTTCTCTGCTCTATTCTATTGTTTGTGAATCTAAGATATTTTTTTGTGAAACTTAGAACTTGTTTTGTGAAAGTAAAAGATAATATTATGAAACTTGAAACTTGCTGTGTCTGTTATTTTGTGAATCTTGTAGGCCTCGTTTTGTGAATTATACAGCTTGTTTGAGTTCTTGTTAATCTGATTTTGTTGAACCTTTTATCTCCTTAGGTGTTGATTCCAATGTCAACTCCAACGCTCTAATTCTGGTCAGTTGTGGTGTGACGCCTCGTGTCGGTTGTGGTGAGGATCTTTGCTCTAATGTTGGTAGTTCTGGTCAGGATGGTGAGGTTTCTACTGTTGTCTCAACAACCCCTACAATGCCAACTATTTCCACGCCTACTACTTTGGTAACTTACACACCGTGTGGTAGTGAGCAATGGATAAGTAGGATTGAAGAGAAGTTTACACCGGTGATTGGCAAAACATTTGTGGACTTAGAGTCAGCGATTATGTTCTACAAAATTTATGCTATTGCTTGTTGGTTTGAAGGAAGGCTGTCTTCAACTAAGAGGTTTCATGATGGTATTATTCGAACAAAAGTCATGGTTTGCCATCGTGAAGGTTTTAATAAGAGGAAAAGACGTCCTCCCTAAGCTGGTGCACAAACGAAGACAAAATCAACTGCTAAAACCGGCGCGAAAAAGGGTGGAGGTGGAGATGAGGCTGAGAGTTCTAATAGGCGAACAGGTACCAGGATAACCAAGATTAAAAGGTGGGGGTGTGAAGCGATGATCAAATTCATGTTCGAAAAAGGCATGTACAAGATTCAACTATTCTACGAGGGTCACAATCACCCACTGACTCCGGTGAAAGATAGGGAATTCGAGAAACTTGCAGAAAATATAAATAAACTGGAAGCATATCATAAGCAGTTGATTATCCAGAATTCGAGAGTGAATGTTGGGCCTAGTTTAACATACAACTTATGCAAGGAGCAAGCAGAGGGTTTTGAAAATGTGGGAGCTTCCCTTAGGCAATTCAAGAATTTTCAACGGAATGTGAAGTGTCTCCTTAACTGTAAGGATGGCCAAATGTTCATATCGCGTTTGGAAACCCTTAAAGAAACGAAAGGGTTGGAATTTGCTTATGAAACGGATAGTGATGGATCTTTGACAAGGATTTTTTGGACAGATGCGGTGTCCAAGAGATCTTACGCATTGTTTGGTGATGCATTTTCATTTGATCCTACATATGGAACAAACAAATACAACATGAAATTCACGCCTTTCACTGGCATTGACCATCATAAGAAATCGGTAACTTTTGGATGTGCTCTTTTAGACCATGAGGACGATGGAGCATTTATTTGGGCGTTTCAGCAATTTTTGAAAGTAATGGGTGGCAAAGAACCACATTACATCATCACTGACCAAGACCCAGCAATAATAATTGCAGTTCCAGGTCTGTCTGTGAATTTCAGACCTTATTTAGTGAATCTTAGAGCCTTTTTTGTGAAACTTGGTTAAAATGACCTCTTCTTACTCTTTTTCTTATTTGGTGAATCTTAGACCTTGTTTAGTGAATATTAGAGCCTTTTTTGTGAAACTTGGTTAAAATCACCTGTTCTTACTCTTTTTCTTATTTGGTGAATCTCAGACCTTTTTCTGTGAATATTAGACATTGTTCTGTGAAACTTGGTGAATCATTTAGTTATACTTTTTGGTGAATCAAGAGACATCATTTGTTAGACATAGCTTTTGCATGTGGCACATTATGACATAATATGAGATTAAAAAATGATCTTGAAAATATGAGATAATGTGATTTTGTGATTTTGCAGCCGTGTTCAAAAAAGCTAGACATCCCTTTTGCATGTGGCACATTATGAAAAAAGTAACAGACAAGGTTGGGAGAAAAATTTGCAAAGAAACTGAGTTCTTAAGCCGTCTGAACAATGTTGTCTGGAATAACGACATGGAGCCTGAGGAATTTGAAGAGAATTGGGATAAGGTCATGAGTGAGTTCTCGTTAGAAGGACATAAATGGTTGACTGACAAGTTTGCAGAACGAGACCAGTGGATACCCGCTTATTTCAGGAATGTGCCAATGGGAAACATTTTAAAAACCACACAAAGATCAGAGAGTACGAATAACTTCTTCAAGAGATTTGAAAATAAATATGGGACTCTCGTGGAATTTTGGATGAGATTTGAGAGTGCCATGGACCAACAAAGGCACCATCTAAAGCTTCTTGAAGCACAGAGCGATAGTTCAATGACTGAAACAAAATTCGGGTCAAAATCAAGCAGTGAGGGTCTATACGCATGAAGTGTTCCCAGAGTTCCAAAAGGAGGTTCATTTTTCGATAAATGCGAGTAGTGTCTGTGGATATACCCCACCAGATCCAGTAACTAACTTTGAGGTTTCAATGGTTGAGGACGCGAACAAGCGAAAGAGGTATGCGGTTGAGTACAATATGAGAACACTGGATGTAAGTTGTTCATGTAAAATGTTTGAAAGGAAAGGTATTTTATGCAGCCACATCATCTATATTTGCTCAGCGAAGTTTAAGGAATTACCTGAGAAATACATCTTGCGTAGATGGAGAAAGGATGCACTCAGAAACCCAGTTCATGATTCGAACGGAAACCTTCTGGAAAACTACGATTCTGCTGCTAATAAAAAATTTGGAATGCCTCGTGTCTGGTCTGAGATATATGCAACTCTTGGTATCCTAAAAACTAAAGAAGATTCCGATCTGAGTGAGTTTGCTGAGCTAATTAGAGAATTCCGAAAGAAGTTGGAGCCAAACCCAAAGCCTTTGACAAAGGAACAGGAATGGGAGGTCCTTCTGAACTGCAAGATTCCAAAAGAAGTCAAGATCCTACCACCTAAGGTCTCTAAGAATAAGGGTAGTGGTAAAAGATTGGTGAGTGGTAAAAATAAGGCCATTATGAAGGCAAAAAAACCGAAAAGGTTGTGTGCTAAGTGTAAACGTATGTCACACCATGATAAAAGGAATTGTCCAAATGCTTTTGCAGAGCTTCCTCCCGAAGATCAAGTATGTGATTTTAGTTTCACTTCTGCTTTTTTAGTTCTGCAATGTGAATCTAGCTCCTGATTTTGTGAAACTTCGACTAGATTTTGTGAAACTTAGCCTTAGATTTGTGAACAAGTTCTGAAACTTTTGCTGTTTTTCTTATTTGGTGAATTTCAGAGCTTATTTTGTGAATGTCAGACTTTTTAATATGAATCTTAGAGCTTGTTTTGTGACACTTTGTTTAACAGGGTGATACATCAGGAGAAGAAGAAGAAGAGGAAGAAGAAGAGTGTAGAGAATGATGGCGATGTGAGCATGATGACGATGGAAGGAGAACAAGTTTTATTACGTTAACTTTGATTAACTCTTTCTCTTATCTTGATTTTGGGAAACTTCGACAAGATTTTGTGAAACTTAGAGCTTGATATTTGAACATAGAAGGTCTGAAACTTATTTTGTGAATGTCAGACCTTATTTTGTGAATGTCAGACCTTATTTTGTGAATGTCAGAGCTTTTAATATGAATTGGTAGAAGACGAAGAACACGAAGAAGAAGAGTGTTGCTTAAAATTAACAGTAGGTTGTCTAGGCCAACTTCTCAATCCTATCCTTTTCCTTCATTTTCAATGGTTTACGGTGTTGATGTCGATTATTATGATTATGATATTATTTTAACAGAATTTGATGTCAATCGTTTTCATATGAATCTATTGGATTTTGTTAGCCATGTTGTTATTTGGTTGTTATGAACATAGATATGGCCCTTACATTGGTTTGCGACTTGCAAAGTAATGGTCATCAAACTCAAATATTGAAATTGGAAACTTTAATTACATTTAATTGGAAATGTTAATTAGACTACAATAAAAATTTAATACAATGCATTCAACAAAAATTCCTTCGATTAACGTTTGCTTTGAAGGCTCATTTCTTGGCTTTATCAATAAGTGAAAACCTACACAAACAAAAACAAGTACAATAGCAAAGTTAATTACGAAATATTCAGCAAAGTTATGAAGGAATGGAATTCACGTCATTTTTCGTATATTAATGAAATATAACGAAGTGTACCTTTTCGTATTTTTATCCCATTTGAGAAGTTCCAACATTATAGACTTTCGATATTCTGGAAAATTATGCAAAGAGTGACGTATATTAATGAAATATATTCATGCTCCTCAAAATAGTCACTTTCGTATACTAATGAACTTACCTCAAAATAGTCACTTTTCGTCCATAAACTTTGATCATCTAATGCACTCAACCACTTCAGCACAAAAACTCCACAATCATAACTAGATTCACAAAACAAACTCTTAGATTTACATAATAAGGTCTCAGATTCACAAAACAAGGTCTAAGATTCACATAATAATGTCTGAGATTCACAAAACAAAGCCTCAGATTTACATAATAAGGTCTAAGATTCACATAATTAGGTCTGAGATTCACAAAACAAAGTCTTAGATTCACAAAACAAGTTCTCAGATTCACATAATAATGTCTGAGATTCACAAAACAAAGCCTCAGATTCACATACTAAGGTCTGAGATTCACACAATTAGGTCTGAGATTCACAAAACAAAGTCTCAGGTTCACAAAACAAGTTCTCAGATTCACATAATAATGTCTGAGATTCACAAAACAAAGCGTCAGATTCACATAATAAGGTCTGAGATTCACAAAACAAGGTCTAACCCAGATTGACATACCTTGTTGTTTGTTGTGGAACATCCAAATTGACAACTTCATTAAGGTGCATGTACAGCAAAGATCTGAAAGACTCTCCAAGAATTGTTGCAACATTGTACAACTGAAAAGAAAGAGGCAATAAAAGATCAAATATATTTTCGGGGTATACTTTTAAAAGATTAAAAACAAATATTTTGGAAAAAAAATCATACAATCTCTGAGGCCTGGTGGTTGTCTTCATCCACATTTATACTTTGCATAGAGTCAAGGATGAAATTCTTTCCCTGCTTTAAGTCGCAGATACAAGCCCACCAATGCTTCAACTTCTTGCAATGGAAAGGAATAAAAACCTGAGAAAGTAAATGTACATCAGAAACCAATCAACAATACTTGTGAACAACAGTAAATAAATAACAAAATGAATAGCAGAACTGACCATGTCGATATGGCTACCATCAGCTGGAATGTATTGGGGCTTTATGTATTGACCTCAAATCTCCGGGTTAGTCTCTGCATCAACAGCCTGCATCTCACAAAAAGGCAATTTGTACAATTTTTTCGAAACAAATTTAAGAATGCAAAATACTTGAATATCAACGTCTAAAGGATTTGACGCTCACATATACTGTTGTTGGCAAGTAAAGCACATTTGATCTACCCACTGTGCGCTTAATCCCAACAATATCAATGATCTACAAAATAAAATTGTGTTAGGAAAAAGAGACATCGAGTGAATCATCCAGTTTCACGAAATCAACTTAGTTTCACAAACTAAGATCTAGGATTCACAAAATAAGGTCTAAGATTCACCAAATAAGGAAACATGCATAATATTTACCTGATCCATAATAAGCCCACGCGATGTAAGGCTCTGCAACGCATCTCTAGTGACCTCCATCCACGGAGTGGACACCAGAACCTCACTTAATTATTGAACAAATGCAATTAGTACATATATCTCTCAAATTTTTTTTTAAAAAAAAATCAAAGAAAAAGTATGACATTACTGTGCAATTGCCTTTGTTCTTCTCCCAACACAAGTCACCAATTCCTTGTCAGTGAAAGGTAGTCCCAGATAGGAACTCAATTCTAGTGCATCTTTTTCGACTATTTCTTTGGATAGGTTCCCAGAACATGTAGCAATTTGATGGCACACCCTCAATGCAAAGCGCCTGAGCTGAGCTTCCTATTAATACAAAAAAAAACCAAAGGTTTCAAAAAAACTGTGGAATATTAAAGTTGGTGCAAATGTATAAAAATTAAATTAGATGTTGAAAAGAAAACTTACAGTATTTACGGTTATTAGAGAATTAGTTTTGTTCCCTGTGTAATTCTCCAATATGTTCAGCAAATAGAGGCCATTATCAATTTGATTGCATTTCAGAATTGATTTTGGGACAAACACTTCAGGCATTGCCATCGAGGTAAGGCCTGTCACTGATGGCAACATTGATTGAAGAAGGTTGATGAGCCTGTCTTGCTGTATGAACAAAAGAGTAATTAGTGAGAGAAATTACAAAGGTCATAGACTCAGACACAGTCCCAAAGTGGATACAAGAGACGTACCGTGGGTTTATAAAAAGGAGTGTAATCAACATATATGTCTTTCATGGGATGGATGATTTGGCATTTGCAAGATTCTGGTCTTAGATCGAAACAAAACAAGAATGGTGGGCATGAGGGAGCGATGATTGGAGTCAAAATCTGAAAGACAAAAGAAAAAATGCACTGAATTAAAAAGACAAGTCCACCTTCTCATCGATATTTTAAAAATAAACGTAAGAACAGATAATAAAACCAAATAAAAGACTTACTAATTGCGCTGCAGCAACATCAACATTGTCCAGACACTGGAACAAAAATAGCATCATGTGTGAGTAATGGTTATAACTGAACTCCATGTAAAATGGGTTATAGAGAAGGGGTAGTAAGACAAACACTAACACTGTCAGTGGAATGTGGCACAAATAATCGACAAGCAGAATCCCGTGATCTCAAGCTCTCACCACTGTTTAGGATTTCACACCAAACATTTATCACATAGGGAGATACTTGATCACCTTCAACCAAACTCTTCAATTGCCTCCTTGTCAATGTCTGGGTTTCACTTTTGAAAAGAATCTCCCTGGAAGCATAGGTCACACACATTTTAAGTAAGTTTCACAAAATCACCATCCAGTTTCACAAAACAAGCTCCACGATTCACAAATTAAGCAGTAAGTTCAGGTTTCACCAAAAACACCTAACAGTTTCACTAAATCAGGTCCAAGATTCACATAACAACATCTAAGATTCATATAACAAGGTCTGACATTCACAAAATAACGTCTGAGATGTACCAAATAAGGAAAAAAATCAGGAAAATGTAATTTTTAACCACTTATGATAAGATAAATACCTTTCATCAACCTTTCATCAAGTGATTCCACAAGGATGAAATCCAATACATTCTTCTCCGCTTGAGTAAAATCCTTGAGAATATTAGTGTTTCTTTGGAGATACGGAGATCGATAGACTTCTGCTGGAACTGTAGGCCTCTTGTTACGAGCTGTCTTCACACGAACACCTCGACGAGTGTAAACAGCTTGAGTTTGTGTTATATCAACTAGATCTACTTCCACTGTGGGCTCAGAATGGTCAGGTTCAGGTTCGGCTTGATCAGATTCAGGTTGATCAGCTTCACCATAAGATGTGGAAGGTTCAGGTTGAGGTTCAGTTTCAGGTTGGCGTTGAGGTTGAGGTTCGGTTTCAGGTTGAGGTTGAGGTTGAGGTTGAGATAAAAATTCTTCGGGTTGAGATAAAAGATGGTCATCAAGTGGTAGGAGCCTAAAGGATGGGCATTCTGGTTTTGGTGGTGAATGATGTGGGTGTATTGGTTGGAAGGCTTCATCCATAATCTCCAGTGCCGCCAACAAATCAGCCTCAGACCACCCAGTAATTCTCTCCGTATTCTCGGCAATATTCACAACATCACAAGACAAAATATTCTCCTCGTTCTGCTCATGCTCCTCATTATCCACAATCTTCTTCTCCTCCACAGTCTTCCCATTATCCTCATCCTTCCTATTATCCTCATTCCCACACTTTTCTTGTTGGGATAACCTAAAACCTTCTGCCATACCATCCGCAGCTGCAACTAGTTTATCAACTGTTGGTGAGGAATGTAGCTTGCTGGGAGCTTGGCTAGCAAGACTTTTGTACTGCAAAAAGGCTTGAGCCAAGACCTTTGCGGATTCCGCAAATTTATCAACAAACTCACTAGCACTGCCTGAATTGCTAGATACAGCAGGAGCAGCAGTTTCAGCATGTTCAGATTGTTGTTGCTCAGGTTGTTGTTGTTCAGATTGCTTCACAGATTGATGTTCAGAAGAAGGAGCACCAAGACTTTTGGAAGTCTGCCGAAAGTCAATTTTAAGAAGCGGAGAAGGTGCATGTGGCATATGCTGACTCATTACAAGTGGAGGCTCAACAGAACCCCTGCCAAAAGTTCTCGTCTTAGAATTTTTGTCGTTCAGTTCATCATTAATTCTCTTCAATATAGCTTCTGTTGTCCAGGTGGAGAGTGTCGGAAACTGGCGACTAACAAGGCGTGATTTGAAGACACACCGGTCTAGATAAACAAAAACCAAGGCCATAATTGGGCCACCAAACCAGTTTTCTTTCAACTGTTTGGTCTCAAACTCTTCCTTTTGCCAAGACTGAACTTGGTCAGCCAACTTCCTTTTGATGAAGTTGCACCAGTTGAAATCAGAGATCAAGTCGGTGTTTGCAAGACTTTTAAGAAGTTTCAAACTGGCCTGATTACCTACAACACCCCCTAAAAGAGCAGAGAAAATGTAAATGATGAAATTGCGCTTGAAATCATCTCCGCCTTCTTTTTGTGTAGGGAGCTTGGCCAGAATGTCTTTGACATCAATGGAATCATTGCCGAATTGGCTTTTGAACTTCTCCAAAACAGACAGATAAACAGGGCACTTATCTCTATTAGACGCTTCAATGACAACATTTGGACCCATTGGTAATCCCAGGGAAAGATATATATCTTCCTCTAAAATCGGAAGCTTCCCGTCCAACAAGCATCCTTTAATCGGGTCATAATTCGAAACAAGCCAATATGCCAAGCTTCCCGAAACTTTCTTTATTTGAAGAAGCAATAGAGAACCAAATCCCATTTCTTGGATAGCTTGAATTTGTTTCTCTGATAGCGGACTATCCTCATTGTGAAGAAAGTGGTAAAGTCCAGCTGGAGACATCCGGGTCCTCAACACCGGCAATCGCTCTTTATAGTTTCTTTTCTTTCTAGTTGGTTCACATACTTCACTAGTAGAGCTAGCTGGTGTTGATCTCTTCATATTAGGTCTGATATTCACAAAATAAGTTCTGAGATTCACAAAATAAGGTCTCAGATTCACAAATTAAGGTCTGATATTCACAAATTAAGGTCTGATATTCATAATTAAGATCTGATATTCACAAAACAAAGTCTGAGATTCACATGATAAGGTCTCAGATTCACAAAACAAAGTCTCAGATTCACATATTAAGGTCTGAGATTCACAAATTAAGATCTGATATTCACAAAACAAAGTCTCAGATTCACATGATAAGGTCTCAGATTCACAAAACAAAGGCTAAGATTCACATATTAAGGTCTAAGATTCACAAATTAAGATCTGATATTCACAAATAAGGAAAAGAGACTTTCATTACTAGATAATTATACAAATGTTGTACAAGATCCAAAATGTAAAAAGACAACTAGATAATTATACAAAAGTTTGCCTTGATACAAAAGACGCTGCCTATAGATTACATTTAATTACAAAAATGATAAAGTTGAGCAGCTGTCCTATAGATCGAGCAAGAGATGTAAATCCATATAAGATAAGGTTGCCCGAGTTAATAACTCGGTCGAAACAGCAACTGCTATGTCACGGTCCGGAGATGGCAGAGATAAATAATGAAGCAACTCATTGACGTGTGCGAGTGCAGTATTATCGAGAGCGGTAAGGTGTTCTCTTTGGAAATGATTTTGCTCTTGCTGACTATGCAAGAGAACTTGAGCTCCCATATTTTCAGTCATAAAGCACTTGCATCTTTTATAAATTATTCTACGACCCCTACGAATAATTCTCACACCATTGACATCATTGATATGGAGAGAAATTCCATGTGCAAGTTGAATGAGCGGTGCACTAGGGTGTATGAGAAAAAGCTGACACCAATTTCTACAGACCAACGCCATGTTTGCCTTATCATGGTAAAGAGTAACTCGATTGAAAATGTTATTCATTAGATCTTGATTGTTGAACACATCAACTTGGGGTTGATAACGGTAGTTAGTGAGCTGAACATTCACTAAGGGATCAAATGAGAAAGCCATAGCCTCTTTTTTTTCTCTTACATAATTCTGGCCAAAAAGTGCTCGATCTTCTTCGAAGATATTGACTACCCACCCCTTGCACCAATTTTCCATATTTGCCTATGTATAAGTACTAGAAACCAGAAAGTAACCTACAAGCATCACAAATTGAACACTACAATGAAGAAAATTAAAAATAGAAACTCGTAAGGAAAAGAAATTGAACACTACATACTGAACACAACAATGAACACTGCATGGAAAAAAGAAGCTGTAAGATTCACAAAAGAAGCTGTAAGATTCACAAAAGAAGCTGTAAAATTCACACATAGGTGTCAATGTATATGTAATACATAAGAATTAACAAAACAAGACAGAAAACAAAACAAAGTCTAATATTCACATAATTAGGTCTCAGATTCACATAATAAGGTATGACATTCACAAAACAAAGCCTCAGATTCACATAATAAGCAAAACAAGACAGAAAACAAAACAAAGTCTGAGATTCACATAATAAGGTCTAAGATTCACAAAACAAAGTCTAATATTCACATAATTAGGTCTCAGATTCACATAATAATGTCTGAGATTCACAAAACAAAGCCGATGAAAACCTGCATGAAAACAAAGTAATTAGTCTTGAAAGTAATGTGATAATCATAAAAAATTATAATAAATGACGAGTGTGCTTGATTATAATCATAAACAATTATAACAAATGACGAGAAATGAAGACGATGAAAATTATTGAAGAAGACGAGAAATAAATGACGATGAAGACGAGAAATAAATTATTGAATAGCAGTAAATAAATGACGATAAAGACGAGTGTGATAATGAATAGCAGTAAATAAATGACGATGAAGAAGACGATTATCATAAACTAACTAGATCAATCGCAAAACACGAAATGAAGACGATGAAGACGAAAGACGATGAAGACGAAAGACGATGAAGACGAAAGACGATGAAAAATGAAGAGAAAGTACCTAATTTGAGGACAATAATGGCGGCCGGAAGATCAGGAGTTGAAGACGATGAAGACGATGAAAAATGAAGAGAAAACGTTTAGAGAGAGAAAGAAAGAAGAGAGAGAGTGGAAAAATGAAAAATGACGTAATAATTGGAAGGATTGATTTTTATGGGGTATATATAGTGACACGTGGCATCATCTGGTGAGCCTACAATTTTTAGATCCACCGGTTTAGAATGTGTCCAGCCGCCTCATACTAAGAAGGGTGCCTCACATGATTCAATTTCTATATATATATATATATATATATATATATATATATATATATATATAGAGAGAGAGAGAGAGAGAGAGAGATGAGTTCTTATGAGTCCACCAATTTTTGTGAGTCCATGAGTCCTCATCTTGGCCATTGGATGAGGGAGATGAATGGATGAGATTGTAGAGACAAAAGCACACTTAACACTAATCAATTACCTATGCACTAATTAATTAACTTTCTCTCTCTAGCCTTTAGTTAATCACTTTTGCGCACTTTTGAATTTCTGAGATTTGTGAGTGTAACTTCAGCCCATATTTGTGAAACTTCAAACTAAAATGTGATTTCGACTATATAAATTTGAATTTATGAAACTTCAAGACAAATTT
>JAIUZE010010876.1:0-46501 GCA_022085475.1 Heliosperma pusillum
GCTTAAACCAAGGAAACTCGAATCTCGGACACATTTTTCGGACTTTTCCAATCCACAACCGCCTCAATTTTAGCTGGATCGACCATAACACCGTCTTTGGAAATGACATGACCAAGGAAAGATACCTCGGGCAACCAGAATTCACATTTGGAGAACTTAGCATACCACTTTTGGCGTCGAAGAACACCCAAAATGGGTCGAAGGTGATCAGCATGTTCTTCTTCAGATTTAGAGAAGATCAAAATATCATCAATGAATACGACCACACATTTATCAAGATACTCCCTGAAGGTACGATTCATCTGATCCATGAATATTGCTGGAGCGTTAGTCAAACCGAATGGCATCACGTTGAATTCGAAATGACCATACCTCGAGCTAAAAGCAGTCTTGGGCATATCTGCTTCCCGAACGGGAATTTGATGATAACCCGATCTAAGATCAATCTTTGAAAAAGTAGAAGCACCACGTAACTGGTCAAAGAGATCGTTAATACGTGGAAGAGGATATTTGTTTTTTATGGTGACACGGTTCAACTCACGATAATCAATGCACATTCGCATAGAACCGTCTTTCTTTTTAACAAATAGTACGGGCGCACCCCAAGGAGAAGCACTAGGCCTAATAAAGCCTTTCTCAATCAAGTCATCAAGTTGGATTCTCAACTCTTTCAACTCAGAAGGCGCCATACGATAAGGAGCTTTGGCAATTGGTCCAGTTCCAGGAACTAGATCAATGGAAAATTTAACATCTCTTTCGGGAGGAATCCCGGGTAATTCATCGGGAAATACATCTGGATATTACTTAAAAATATTGATTAGTTCATGCATTTCATATAGAATCTTAATAAAATTCATCGGGAAACTTTAGATTAACATATATTTTAGCTTGCATTCACTTTGATCATGCACTTTGTATTATATCACTTTGCATTTAGTTATAGGAATATTGATTAGTTCATGCATTTCATATAGAATTAGTTCTTTTGCATAACTAACCCTCTTGTATATATTGTTTATATTGTGAATATTTCTCAACAAAAAAAAAAAAACCAAAAACAAGTTTTTATTTTTCAAAATATTTAAAAAGGCTCAAAAACATGTTCCTTTCCTTTTAGAAAACCATTCAAAAATCCAAAAACATGTCTTTCTTTACTTTCAATAATCCCATTTCATACATTGAGGACAATGTATGTTCCTATGTGGGGGATGAGGAATTATTTTGATAATTTGAAAAAAAAAAAATCCAAAAACATGTCTTTCTTTACTTTCAATAAGCCCATTTCATACATGAGGGACAATGTATGTTCTTATGTGGGGGATGGAGAATTATTTCGATAATTTGAAAATAAATCCCAAAAAAACATGTTTTATTTTGCTTTTAAAATCATTCAAAAATCCAAAAAAATCGAAAAAGTTTGAAAAATCCTAAAAATTAGCTTGTTTATATCTTAGTTTGTATATATTTGCATTGCTTTTTCTTCTAACCTCCATACATAGGTCCGCTACACATCGCTTAAGAGACTTATAGATGGGATTAAGAAGACCGCCATGGTATGATCGTTCTTATTCCTTCCCCTTCTTTCTTTCTTTACTTCTTATCACATGAGGAGTTTGGAGGAATTGTTGATGATTGCGATGTGGATTTTGATGAATCAGCGGTTGTGTGACTTATGTGCTGTTAGGGGGTTTCATTAGATTAATTGTCACGTAGTTCACTAGAGCATTTGCATTAGTTTGTATATTTGTCGCTTAATTCTAGATCATGGCATATAGTTGCATTTAGGATAACTTTTTAAAATGCCTAATTTGAAAAATGAACAAGCTTGGATAGGCCCTTGTAGATACTTTTTTGCTTAGCACTTTACCTATTAAAATAGATTTTGAAACACCTTTTAATGTGTATTTTTAGTATAATTTTCGCACCGTTTCCTAGAGCCTAGTTAAGGGCTTGCATTTACCATCTTGACCACCCCCATGGCGTGATAATTCCTTGGTGAACGCTTTCCTAGGTGACTTTCGAGGCCATGTAATTGTTCCAATCATCACATTTCACTACATTTGACAAAAAGGAAATTTTTTCATCACAAGTCCAAAAATTGAGTTCAAACACAATTGAAAAGAAAAGCTTGAAATTTTGCATATCTTTGCCTTAGTCCTAGCTTAGGGAGTGCATATGGAGAATTCTAGGCTCTTCTAGAGTACCCTCACTACATATGGGGTCGCTCTCGATGTCGCTACGGCAAGGATTTGCCTATTGTTGGTCTCCGCCGCACACCTTTCGCTAGGCTACCTTGCTCTCAAAAGGCACCCAAATCAAGTAAAAAAAAAAAAAAAAGGAAATCACAAAAACAAAAACAAAAAGAAAAAGAAATCAATTAAGAACTCAAACATCTCGTCTCCTTACCTTTTTGATGATTACTCCTACATTACATGGCTAACAGGGGACGAACCTTCCTTTCACTTAGGTGAGAGGCGGAATTCCGATCCTACAGTGTCTTCTAACACCATGAGGCACTCACTTTCCATCCCGCCTTATCACCCTTGACAAAGCTTTCTAGTGAACGTGAACGAATATACTAATTTTACACAATAAAGAGGTGATTCATTTCTATCTTTCTAGGCCTAGTTCTTTGTAAAACTAGTACGTACATAGGAATTTGCATGCTTGAAATTTTTCCATTTTAGATGAATCCCGGCACATGGATGAGGCATGTTGCCACTTGCTTTTGTAGATGCATTCTCATATGTTTTGTGTGCTTCATTGCCTAGAATGCATCGGAGTTTTGGCAAGACCCCACTTGCCTTGCAAGAAGGTATCCTACCTCATGGATACCTTGTTGCGAGTTAAAGGGACGGAGCAAGGCCCATTAATTGCCTTGTATCAGTTAGGTTTAGCGTAGTTAAATACGAGTCTTGACTATTGTTCATCCTTACTCGGGGCGAGTACGGGTTTGGTTTGGGGAGATTTGATATAGTGTCATTTCACCCTACTTTTTCACCCATTTTTGTCTCGTTTTGCTTGCCTTTAACGCTCTCTAAGAGCGTTTCTACGTGTTTTATCTTCTTCTAGCATATTTCTCGCTTTTATCGTGTTTTTGTAGGTAAACCGTCATTTGAGGCGATTTCTACCTAGTTTTCATCGACAAAGAAGAAGGTGAATCACTCGGAGGACCCACGACATACCTTGGGGGCCTCACATACCCTACTCGATGCGCCAAAGCCCTCCCGAGTCAAGGTAAGTGAAACCGGGAAGGAAGCAACAAAGTCAAGCAAAGGAAGAGGGAAAAGAAGCCTTTCAAGGGCGTGAAAGGTATCTCACGGTCGTGAGATGTCTTTCCAAGAAGGCGGATTCTCGAGCATTTCAGCTCATTGTGACAACCCTCGCGAATGCGGAAATAAAACATAACAAGCATGTGAATTAAATAGCGGAAATACGATGTTTTTAAAACTTTTATACATGCAAGATAAGTATACGAGGAGTGTCAAATTACAAACCAAAGTACAAAATATACTACAACAAGAGACGTAGTCTCTCAAAAGGTTAACAATGTAAAAGTGATTAGCAACACGCTAAAATATCGTCTAGAGGTGAAACTTCCACGGACAACGCCCGCTAGCTCACACCCGAACCCAAAATATCAAGCAAAAAGCCATCCATGCAAGCAACCTGTTCATCCATGAAAAACATGAACGCCACAATCAGTGGGGAGTGACTCCGGGTTCTCCCAGCCATATCACATTAAACGTACATAAAAGGAAATACAAAATAGAAGCATGCATATATAGATATACATGTGAAATACGATAAGGATAGATAGGCAATCCAATATATAATGATAAAAGCATAAGAAGTACAAGTCCGAATCCATCATGTTATACAAAGACGCGGGGAAGACACTCTTAGGCAACCGAATACGCTCACTAGGGCTTACATCTCACCGTTAGCGGTATAAGTTTGATAAGATTGAGACTCGACAAACAAACCATGCCAATCATCCAATGATCAATTCATATAATCATCTCATCCAACATACCGACACAATGACGACATCTCTCACAGTAAATGAAACGCACTAGCACCGTGTACATGGCAAGTATGATTAAAAGGCATCCACGAGATAAGCATTTCCCTGAACGCATACACGATTCAATTCATTTCGTATCTGTGGACTAATTTCCTCCGGTAGAACGACGATAATAATACGGTCCTAGTCTAAATCTGGCCAGAATCCCGGAATCGCATTTTCCAGTTCGACATGCGATAAACATTTCGAATCCAAGACTCGGTCAATCAAATGACGCCGAGTACCCCAAATTCGGTAGAATAATTCACGAAAGAGGCGGAAAAGAGCTCAAGCCTCATAACAAGCGGTACGCTACATGCAAATAACCCCACCTCGCAAGTACACAACATTTGACGGCCGGGTCGATCAACGCAATGCGTTCGCCTCCCAACAACGTCGTCGTATGCCCACTAACACATGCAATTAAGCAGTAGGATACATCCCCGTTCCGACATTCCAGCCTTACGAACGTGGAGGTAGCCAAGGGAATGAGAGTACAAAGCACATAACAAAATAGTGCTGAAACCGTATCATTTGTAAAAACCGACTCAAAGTGAGACATAACAAAAACCGTCACAAAACATGCGATACAAGCAAAGAAATAACATATATTCAAAACATTATTAATTGAAGTCACTACGTAAATTTATACGATAAATGAACCATCGGAAATATTATAAATGAAATCGTAAACAAGAAACTCAAACACCTTCCAACAGGTGCCAGCCGGTCAGGTGGACCGGCTGCCGACCACCCGGCTGACGCCAAGTATCATATGAAACACCAAGTAAAAATACAGCGTGTCCCAGCCTGTCAAGGGGACCGGCTGCCGGCTACCCGGCTGGGACCAAGGGCATATAAGAAAAAAAAAGAGGAAAGTTGAGGTGTCTCAGCCGGTCGGCCGGCTGAGACCAATTATGTGCCAAATTTCTACGTAACACATTTATCATACAACCACTGCCCCAGCCGATAGGCTGACCGGCTGCCGGTCGGCCGGCTGGGGTCAACTTCACACGAAAATTGCCATTTTCACTAAGGATCAACATTTAACAATTATCGATTATCAACATAAATCATCAATTCTCATATCGATTCTCAACAAACAACAAGTATCATCATCAACACAATTTCTAAGCTTACTAATCATATTCTAAATACGATTCCTAGCATAGAAAACACGTAAAACTAACCCTTCACCGTTACCTTTATGCGTCTTTACTCCGCGTCAAGGTCCTCTTCAATCAAGAAGTAGTCTTTGTCGGGATCTTGGAGGTCACCACCTACAAATAGTTAATAAAAGATGAATATACTTCACCTTGAGAAAGACGGAAAGTTTGAAAAGCGAGAAAGACAGTAATTTTATTATCAATACGGATAGAGGAAGATAAGAGGGGAAGAATAAGATGAACTTACGTGAATTTGAGCGAGAAATGAGAGAGTTATGACGATTATAAGACGGATAAAAAATGGAAGCTAGGTTTCTTTGGGTTTTCTTAGTGAGGAAGAAAGAGTCGAGTTGTGAGGAATGAATTAGGTTATGAGGGAGTATGAGGGAAGTAAGTGGAAAAAGTCAAGAAAAGTCAAAGACGTCTTAAGACGGGATTCACTTGAAATCTCGCGTAAAATCCAAATACGAACTCGGAAATTCTAAATTCGACTCGGGAATTTTAATTCTAAACTAAAACTAAATTTCGCTGAAAAGTATCCGTAAAATATTTTACTTATAAAAATAGGGTACATTTGCGGGTGTTACATCCACCCCACCTTTTAAAAAGTTTCTCCCTCGAAACTTGAGCGAAAGAAAGATACCTTAATCGAATAGACTCAGATATTTAACACGCATTGAGGCTTCCGTTTCCCAAGTCTCTTCTTCAACATTAGCACATCTCCACAAGATTTTCACTAAAGGAACCACCTTACTTCTTAACTTCTTATTCTTGTGATCTAGGATGCGGATCGACTTCTCCTCAAAGGACAAATTCGGTTCAAGCTCGGGCATTTCCTTTTGAAAGACATGGCTCGGATCAATAACATACTTTCTCAATTGAGAAACATGGAATACATCATGAACCTTAGCCGAATTCGGGGGCAAATCCAACTTGTAAGCAACGACACCAATCCTTTTCACGATATCAAAGGGTCCAATGTATTTCGGGCTCAATTTACCCTTAACACCAAACCGTTTAACACCCTTCATTGGAGATACTTTCAAGAACACTTTATCTCCAACCTCAAATTCTAGCGGTCTTCTTCGGATATCGGCATAAGACTTTTGACGGTCTTGAGCGGCTTTCATTCTATCACGAATGACCTTCACATTATCAATGGTTTCAACAAGAACATCGGGGCCTAAGTCACGAACATCACTCAATTGATTCCAACCATATAGGACTCCGACATTTCCTTCCATAAAGAGCTTCATAAGGAGCCATCTTGATCGAGGCATGATAACTATTGTTGTAAGAAAACTCCTCCAACGGTAGACTCTTTTCCCAACTAGATTGGAAGTCGAGTGCACAAGCCCTAAGCAAGTCTTCTAAAGTCTGAATAGTCCTCTCGGTCTGACCATCGGTAGCGGCATGAAATGCGGTACTCATCAACAATTTACTACCCATGGTTTCTTGTAAAGCCTTCCAAAATCTCGAACAAAACCTCGGATCTCGGTTGGATATGATCTCCTTAGAAACGCCATGGTATTTAACAATCTCATCAACATAGGCTTTCGCTAAACGATCTAAGCTCCAGGTTTCTTTGATCGGAATAAATCTAGCACACTTGGTCAAACGATCAACAACAACCCAAACGGCATCTTTACCTCCAACGGTCCTCGACAAAGCCATCACAAAATCCATAGAAATAGATTCTCACTTCCATAGCGGAATATCCAACGGTTGTAGCAATCCACCGGGCCTCTTGTGTTCAATTTTCACTTGTTGGCAAGTAAGACATCTTCCAACATAAGACACAACATCACCCTTCAAGTTCGGCCACCAAAATTGTAGCTTCAAGTCTTTGTACATCTTATCACCTCCGGGGTGAATAGAATAAGGGGAAAGGTGAGCTTCATCAAGAACTCGCTTTCTCAAATCAAGAGCATTAGGCACAAACAAACGGCCATTGAAACGAAGAACACCTTCATCATCAAACTTAAAATCTTTAGCTTTACCTTCAAGAAGTTTGGCTTGAATAGACTTGTAGGTAAGATCATCAACTTGGCTTTCGCGGATCTCACGGAGAAAAATAGGTTCGGCAGTCATAGCACCAACATAAACAAATCCATGCTCCACGAATTCCAACTTCAACTTTCAAAACTCGGCACAAAGATCATCGGGTAATACCCGCATAACATTCAAAGCATGAGAAGCTTTCCTACTAAGAGCATCGGCAACAACATTAGCCTTCCCTTCATGATACAACAACTAAAAATCATAATCGTTCACCAATTCCAACCATCTTCTTTGTCTCATATTCAACTCTTGTTGAGTAAATATGTACTTCAAACTTTTGTGATCGGTGAATATACGACAATGAACACCAATAAGGTAGTGTCTCCACACTTTCAAAGCATGAACAACGGCGGCCAATTCCAAATAATAAGTAGGATAGTTCACTTCATGAACTCTCAACTGCCTCGAAGCATAAGCCACCACTTTCCTACTTTGCATTAGAACACAACCCAAACCCATCTTGGAAGCATCACAATAGACATCAAAGTCTACACCATCTTCACGCAAAGTCAACACCGGAGCGGTAGTTAACCTTTTCTTTAACTCTTGAAACGCGGCTTCACAAGCTTCATTCCATAGGAACTTGGTTTCCTTCTTCAACAACTGGGTCATCGGTCTAGCAAGCTTAGAGAAATCCTTGACAAATCTACGGTAATAACCAGCTAAACCAAGAAAACTTCGAATTTCTCTAATATCGGACGGACTCTTCCAATCCACCACAGCTTCAATGTTCGAAGGATCCACCATTACACCTTCTTTAGAAATCACATGCCCAAGAAAGGACACCTTAGGTAACCAAAATTCACACTTGGAGAATTTAGCAAACCACTTTTGACGACGAAGAACACCCAAAATAGTCCTTAGATGAATAGCATGCTCTTCTTCGGACTTGGAGAAAATAAGAATATTGTCAATGAACACCACCACACACTTGTCAAGGTACTCACTAAATGTGCGGTTCATTTGGTCCATGAAAATAGCTGGAGCATTCGTCAATCCATATGGCATCACCATGAACTCATAATGACCATACCTTGTACTAAAAGCGGTCTTCGGAATATCAACATCACGAACGGGAATTTGGTGATAACCGGATCTCAAATCAATCTTGGAAAAAGTAGAAGCACCCTTTAGTTGATCAAACAAATCCTCAATTCTTGGTAAAGGATACCTATTCTTGATTGTAATCCTATTCAACTCACGGTAATCAATACAAAGCCTCATAGAACCATCTTTTTTCTTCACAAAGAGAACGGGAGCACCCTAAGGCGAGGCACTTGGTCGAATAAAACCCTTCTCAATCATATCATCAAGTTGCTTCCTTAATTCTTTCAACTCGGTTGGAGCCATACGGTAAGGAGCTTTGGCTATAGGTCCGGAACCAGGTATAAGATCAATAGAGAACTCAACATCACGCTCGGGAGGAATTCCGGGCAAGTCTTCAGGGAATACATCAACAAATTCACGAACGATAGGCACATCTTCAATATTTGGCAAAGAGGTAGTTGAAGAAGTCACAATGCACAAGTATGCTTGGTGACCCTTTCTTACCATACTCACCAATTTCATAGCGGAAATCAAAGACACACCTTTTCGGGGATGAGATCCCTTATAGGTTATTCTAACTCCTAAAGGACTCTTTAAATAAATCTTTTGATCACAACACTCGAACCTAGCATGGTACAATGCTAACCAATCAATACCTAGAATTATATCGAACTCTCCTAAAGGGAACTTAAGGAGATTAGCGGGAAAGATAGAACCCGCAATAGATATTGGGACATTAGGATAAAGAGTAGAACAAGAGATAATATCTCCGGATGGTAAGGATATGGGAGTATCCTCACTAGATGTAGGCTCGATAGATAATTTATTAGCATAAGTCGAAGACACAAAAGACATAGAAGCACCGGTATCAAAAAGAATAAGACACGGTTGCTCTAAGATTGAGAACATACCCGTAATTATTTCCGGATGAGCATCGGCTTCGGCACGGCTCATAACAAAGATAGAACCCTTAGGTTTAGCAGTAGGAGGAGGGGGCAACTTACGATCGGAGCAATCATCATAACGGTGACCACCCTTTTGGCAAAAGAAGCACACATAAGGTCGGTTAAAACATGCCACACCGGGGTGGTGTGGAAGTCTACAACGGTTGCAAAAGCGACCTTGAGCTTGAGCTTGTGGAGCATAAGGCTTATGAGCCACGTTAGAGGTAGCTCGAGGAATGAAAGGAGCAGGAGCTCTTGTATTTGCATTGGAAGGAGGATTGAATCTCCTCTTGTTGGCATAAGAGTTAGAAGGAGACGGAATAAACGGTCTCTTCCCATAAACATTTGGCCTAGGAGTGAAAGAAGGAGAGGGATTATTCATCAAAGCTTCATCCCTAATGGCCTTCATGGAATGCTAGGCCCACAAGGCATCATCATAAAGATCTCCTAAGGATGTAGTATTCCTCCTCACTTTACTTTGAAGAACGACACTCAACTTGTTGCGGTAATAGAAGGCTCGGTCCTCGTCATCTCGGATAAGCCTCGGAGCAAAATGAGCAAGCTTGTTGAACTCCGTATTAAAGTCTTGCGCAGACAAGTTACCTTGCTTAAAGTCAATGAACTCCTTGAGCCTTTGTTGCTTAAGCTCCTTAGGATAGTGTCTACCTTCCACTAGAGCTTTAAAACAAGCCCAATTGAAGTCATCTTCAAGAGTAGCGGTGGCACTAGTGATAGCCCACCAATTATCAGCCTCCCTTACAAGGAAGTGCTTTGCGATCCTCACCTTATCCTCTTCACGGACTTGGTATAATCTTACTCCTAGCTATTTGTCCAGCTACCCAAGCGTAGCCTCCTTGATGGTTATCTTCTCTTCTAGGGGGAACTTGGTTGACTTGAGCTAAAGCCGCATCCTGTTGATTCTTCAATACTTGAGTAAGAGCTTCCAACATGACATTCTCTACTACTCGTGGTCTAACCATCTTCATAAGAAACAAAAACAAATTAAGTTACTCCTATCAATTAGCATAAACAAATAGACTACCAAGTAAAGTCCTTAACTTCTACCCATCTCTCATTTATTATTTCAAGGTCAAGTAGTTTAAGTTTAGGGTTAACGTGTGTGCGTCGGGAGCGATAAAGCTCTGATACCAACTGTGACAACCCTCGCGAATGCGGAAATAAAACATAACAAGCATGTGCATTAAATAGCGGAAATACGATGTTTTAAAAACTTTTATACATGCAAGATAAGTATACGAGGAGTGTCAAATACAAACCAAAGTACAAAATATACTACAACAAGAGACGTAGTCTCTCAAAAGGTTAACAATGTAAAAGTGATTAGCAACTAGCTAAAATATCGTCTAGAGGTGAAACTTCCACGGACAACGCCCGCTAGCTCACACCCGAACCCAAAATATCAAGCAAAAAGCCATCCATGCAAGCAACCTGTTCATCCATGAAAAACATGAACGCCACAATCAGTGGGGAGTAACTCCGGGTTCTCCCAGCCATATCACATTAAACGTACATAAAAGGAAATACAAAAGTAGAAGCATGCATATATAGATATACATGTGAAATACGATAAGGATAGATAGGCAATTCAATATATAAAGATAAGAGCATATGAAGTACAATCCGAATCCATCATGTTATACAAAGACTCGGGGAAGACACTCTTAGGCAACCGAATACGCTCACTAGGGCTTACATCTCACCGTTAGCGGTATAAGTTTGATAAGATTGAGACTCGACAAACAAACCATGCCAAGTCATCCAATGATCATCATATAATCATTATCCAAACATCCGACACAATGACACATCTCTCACGGTAAATGAAACGCACTAGCACCGTGTACATGGCAAGTATGATTAAAAGGCATCCACGAGATAAGCATTTCCCTGAACGCATACATGATTCAATTCATTTCGTATATGTGGACTAATTTCCTCCGGTAGAACGACGATAATAAATATCCGGTCGTAGTCTAAATCTGGCCAGAATCCCGAAATCACATTTTCCGGTTCGACATGCGATAAACGTTTCGCATCTTAGACTCGGTCAATCATTGACGCCGAGTACCCCAAATTCGGTCGACATTCACGAAAGAGGCGGAAAAGAGCACAAGCCTCATAACAAGCGGTACGCTACATGCAAATAACACCACCTCGCAAGTACACAACATTTGAAGGCTGGGTCGATCAACGCAATGCGTTCGCCTCCCAACAACGTCGTCGTATGCCCACTAACACATGCAATTAATCAGTAGGATATATCCCCGTTCCGACATTCCAGCCTTACGAACGTGGAGGTAGCCAAGGAAATGAGAGTACAAAGCACATAACAAAATAGTGCTCAAACCGTATCATTTGTAAAACCGACTCAAAGTGGGACATAACAAAAACCGTCACAAAACATGCGATACAAGCGAAAGAAATAACATATATTCAAAACATTAATAATTAATGTCATTACGTAAATTTATACGATAAATGAACCATCGGAAATATTATAAATGAAATCGTAAACAAGAAACTCAAACACCTTCCAGCAGGTCCCAGCCGGTCAGGTGGACCGGCTGCCGGCCACCCGGCTGACGCGAAGTATCATATGAAACACCAAGTAAAAATACAGCGTGTCCCAGCCGGTCAAGGGGACCGGCTGCCGGCTACCCGGCTGGGACCAAGGGCATATAAGAAAAACAAAGAGGAAAGTTGAGGTGTCTCTGCCGGTCGGCCGGCTGAGACCAATTATGTGCCAAATTTCTACGTAACACATTTATCATACAGCCACTGCCCCAGCCGGTAGGCTGACCGGCTGCCGGTCGGCCGACTGGGGTCAACTTCACACGAAAATTGCCATTTTCACTAAGGATCAACATTTAACAATTATCGATTATCAACATAAATCATCAATTCTCATATCGATTCTCAACAAACAACAAGTATCATCATCAACACAATTTCTAAGCTTACTAATCATATTCTAAATACGATTTCTAGCATAGAAAACACGTAAAACACGTAAATGATATCGAGTAACCCTTCACCGTTACCTTTATGCGTCTTTACTCCGCGTCAAGGTCCTCTTCAATCAAGAAGTAGTCTTTGTCGGGATCTTGGAGGTCACCACCTACAAATAGTTAATAAAAGATGAATATACTTCACCTTGAGAAAGACGGAAAGTTTGAAAAGCGAGAAAGACAGTAATTTTATTATCAATACGGATAGAGGAAGATAAGAGGGGAAGAATAAGATGAACTTACGTGAATTTGAGCGAGAAATGAGAGAGTTATGACGATTATAAGACGGATAAAAAATGGAAGCTAGGTTTCTTTGGGTTTTCTTAGTGAGGAAGAAAGAGTTGAGTTGTGAGGAATGAATTAGGTTATGAGGGAGTATGAGGGAAGTAAGTGGAAAAAGTCAAGAAAAGTCAAAGACGTCTTAAGACGGGATTCACTTGAAATCTCGCGTAAAATCTAAATACGAACTCAGAAATTCTAAATTCGACACGGGAAATTTAATTCTAAACTAAAACTAAATTTCGCTGAAAAGTATCCGTAAAATATTTTACTTATAAAAATAGGGTACATTTTCGGGTGTTACATCAGGGCCGTGAAACACATTTCACGGTCGTGAAAGTGAAGTCACGGTCGTGAAACCCCTTTTACAGTCGTGACTTGATCATGGGAAGTTCCTGCCTCATTTGGTACACAATCTCACGACCGTGACTTGTTTCACGGTCGGAGACAGCTTTCACGACCGTGAAACCCATTTCACGGTCGTGACTTTGCCAGTCCATGAAGTCTTTCGAAGCCCATCTTTCCTCCATTTTGTAAACCTATAAATAGACCCTCTTATGTAATTAGAGGGCACGAAACCTTGATCTGAAACTCTCATAGAATTAGTATTTAATCTTCTATTAATCTTCCAGAATTAAGCTAATTAGTTGGTTAATTAGTAATTGCAACTTGGTTTAGTGTTGGAACTTGGTTTGTATTCAAAGATTTGTGACAAAATCTTGGTTATTATATCAAAGTTCTCATCTTTTTCCAAGTTGGTATAATTCCTTTACTTAATCTTGTCTCTAATTAAGTAATTAGAGGGCACGAAACCCTAGTTTTCCCTCGTATTCGATAAAAATCCAATCCTTCTCGTTTTAGGCTCTATTTGTTGTTTTTATTTGTTTTTAATTGTTGCTTTTAATTTGTTGCGTTTAGTAGTTCTTAGTTAGTCCCCTCACTCAATTCTCGTTAGGCTAGAATATGACACATTCAAGCTTGTAGTTGACCCCTCCATCCTTGTGGATTCGATCCCTTTATACTACTATATTGGGTTTATTTTTTATGCGTGAATCGACGACAAAATCAACGCTCATCACTCGTTTCCAAGCTAGTCCTAGAGAACCTCACTTCATTGCCGTAAAAAATTCTTAGGTACTTAGTTGGAAAGCAAACATTGTATCTATGGTATCCCTCACATTGTCCTTTTGATCTATTAGGGTACTCGAATGCGGATTACGCCGGAAGCATCTTTGATAGAAAGAGCACGTCCGGAATTGCAACTTTCTTCGGTCCTTGTTCAATTTCATGGGCTTCAAAGAAATAAAACACCGTAGATCTTTCCACCGCCAAAAGCGAATATGTTAGTGCCGCATTGTGTTGCGCGCAAATTTTATGGGTTCGACAACAATTGAAAGACTATGGTATTGTATTCGATTCCACTCCTATCTTATGTGATAATACAAGTGCCATTAA
Source organism: Heliosperma pusillum (assembly GCA_022085475.1). Classification (NCBI taxonomy): domain Eukaryota; kingdom Viridiplantae; phylum Streptophyta; class Magnoliopsida; order Caryophyllales; family Caryophyllaceae; genus Heliosperma; species Heliosperma pusillum. The sequence goes on from JAIUZE010010876.1 coordinate 14,048, forward strand.
TATTTCTAAGAACCCGAGACAACACTCAAGGACTAAACACATTGACATAAGACATCACTTTTTACGTGATCATGTGGAAAAAGGTCAAATCCGTCTTAACTTTTGTAGAAGCGAAAATCAAATTGCCGATATTTTTACAAAACTACTTGAAAGAGAACAATTTGTAAATTTCAGTTGGAAATTGGTTTGTTGGATTGCGCATAATTCTATGAGTAGATGATTTGCCTCAATGATTGATTAGAGTGGTTGATACATTTTAATATGTACATATGTGATTAAGTGTGTTTTATTAACCATGTTTGAATGTTAATTAACAAGTATTATCCTTTGTGTAATAATGTGACATGCATAGAGCCAACAAAACAACTCACCAAAACATCACATCACCTTTCCTCTTCCTCATGCCTTAACCGTCCCACATATAGCATCCCTCATACCTTTCATAACACTTACCTTTCTACTTGAAATGATGCCTCCCAAGAAAGCCCAACTCAAAACCGTTAAACAAATTCGGGATTCGTTCAAACCAAAGCCCACGACTCCCTCTACATGTAGGTTGTGGTGTGATTATCAATGAAGTTGTAGAGAACATTGAGAAAATGAAAAAGTGTTTTGGAGAAGAAGAAAACGAAGAGGAAAATGAGAAGGGAACCGAAACAGTAACCGAAAAAGGAGATGGAGAAAAGGAGATTGTTAAGGAAAAAGAAGTTGAATTTGAAAAATGTAAGAAAAAAAAAATGGTGAAATTAGGATTGAAAAAGAAAAGAGTGAGTAAAAAGAATAGAGTGATGAAGAGGAAATGATTGGAAAAAGATTGAGAAAAAGAAAAGGAAAGGGAAAAACCTAGTTGAATGAGGAACAAATCAAGGAGTTGAATGATTTTTTTGATGATGAATATTTGTTCAATGATGGTGAGAAAACCTAATCGAAAGCAAAAATCCGTCAAAAGAGAAGTGTGAGGTTGGGAAAAGCTATTAGGTAGTGGGAGTTTGGATGGAAAATATGGAGTTGAAGACTATTCCTACCGATCTTACCAAAACCGGGAAAATCGATAATGGATATGATGATGAGGACGATGACATGTCCTAGACCTCTCGGCCCTACTGTCTTCTTAACCTATCCTTTTGCCTAACCAAGCCTTATATTATTTTGCTCATGGCTTTTTGTTTGTTATGTTGTTGCATGAACTTGGTAGTATATGCTTAATTTTCTTGAACTATGCGGTTTGTAAACTAACTTTGTCACTTTCTTGCATTAGAATGTTATTCTTCCTACTTGATGATGTCAAGAGGGGGAAGTTGTTAAAATTGTGTGCGTGTGTGATTCAATGACTCTTAGGTTTGCGTTCACCGTAAATATCTTAGCTTAGCAATTTGAAATTCTACTTAAGTTACTATAGACTTGACCAAAGTACCTTGACCATGTATGCATCTTATCTTGATCATGCTTTGACTTGTGATATGTTTAGAGTTATGAACCTTGACCATAGATTGAGGGGGAATAACACATTCAATTTTATTTGTCTTGCCATCATCAAAGCGGGAAATTGTTGAGACCATTTGTAGATTAGATTGTTGGAAGATGCCTTTAGACAAATTTATCTAATTGTTAATATAATGTGTGCCTCTTAAGTTTTAATCTTATAGCTTTCGAAGCTCTACTAATCGTTCAAGGTTGTACAAGAAGATTAAGAGATGAAGATCGTCATTGTTAGAGTCATAGTGTTGTATAAGAGATCATTAAACTCGATTCATGCTAAGTACTTCGAAATTGACAGTGACATGTGACTGTTGTTTCTGGCTCTGAAATATTTCGAAAATATTTTAACTCTTGAAAATTGCTTTCCAAACTTTTGATCAACATTTTACATTGCTAAAATTCTGGTTTGATCTTTATAAAATGAAAGAAAGCTTTTAGTGTCTTGCACAAGAGTTAGCATGCACAATAAGACACTTAACCAAAATGGGTTGTTTACTTTTTCTATAATTGATAATGTTTATGGTTCCCATGAACATTACTATTTATGTTCTTTCTTGATAAAAAAACTTAACCCATATTTGTGTATGTGTGAGCAACAAGGTTATGCATACTAGTAAACTAGATTGCTTGGGCAAGAAACTCATTTCTTGCACAAGGAGTTTCGGTTTTTCTTGTGTAGTAATCACTATTGTTTTGTTGTTCAAGCTTCAATTGTTTATTATTTTTTAACAGTTGTACTTAATTGTGGTGTGTTAATTTTAGTGTAATGTATACTCTACATTACATTATAAATACCATGCTAAATTCATTTGAACAAGTGTGCAACAACAAACATTTATAAGAAAAAAGATTTTTGACTTTTATTGAGTAAATTATCTTTGCAAAAACCGTTTAACATTTCGTACTTAATTGTTTTGCAAAATAATTTTCTTAAGTCTTTTATAAAGAGCTAGTCGTTGCATCAAAGCATGTATTGTGTTCAATGATCTCGTGGTTTACTTAAACGATTATCTACACCGTTTAAGTGAACATTTTGAGATTCGTGTGTTGTAACAATAACCGAGTAGAACAAGTCTTGAGATAGAGTTATCTTAAGCAACTATCAACATGAACGAGTAAGGGAAGTCTCTTGGTAGAGTTACCTTGAGCAATAGGAACTCGAAAGAGTTGGGGAAGTCTCTTGGCGGAGTAGCCTTGAGCAATAGCAATTCGAAAGAGTTGGGGAAATCTCTTAGCGTAGTAGCTTTGAGCATAAGTGTTGGTGCGAAGTAGCATTGAGCAAATAACAGCTGGAGTAGGTTGGGGAGTTGTTTTATTATTCGGGGTCTTTGTTTGTATGAGTTTTGCAGCAGGAGCTCACCCAAGGGGTCTTGATGATCAAACCACAAACAAGACAAGCCTGACCACAAGGACCCCTCATATGGAAGCTCGAGTTACAAGGTCCAAACAACAAGCTAAGACAAGGCAAGATCAAGCGAGGCCAAGCCACACCAGTGAGGAAGACAGTCCAGGGCTCAGCAACCCATGCCAAGCCCCAACACAACCCACATTACCCACACAAGACAGAAACAAAGCCATTCAAGCCCAGGCAGACCAATCAACAAACCCTGCATCTAGGAGGTACACCACGGCATCCCAACCACCCCCACCATGGCCTACCATCAAGCCAACCCACTAAACTACAAGTTTGTCCAGGTCAACCCCTTTTGAAGTCTAGCAAAAACTCATGAAACAAACACCCCAAGCTAGAGTCCAGTGAACATTAAGGCAGAGAAGGTACAAGGCCAAATTGTGGTTTCCTTTTGTTTAAGTCAACTTGTCCTCGTCCAAGGCAGGTTTTATCTAAGTCCTAATAAGAGTAGAGAGTCCCAAGGAGGAGCAAAACATCCAGGAAAAGCAGCAAGACAACAAGAACATTAGATTTCCATTTCAGGAAAACTCCAAAACTGCTTTATTTGCTTTTTGTTCAGTCTGTTTTTGTGTCTTGTGTCTGTTCTTTATAGTTGTTGAGCTCGTCCTATTGTGAGGCTCTTAATTAGTGTCAGTAGTAGTAGTTTGAATCCTAAGTTGGCCCTTGGATGATCTGTACATCCAATGGCTCACAAGATATCAGCCTCCCTATATAAGGAGGTCTTGTATGTTTATTTCAGTCAGAGTTTATGAATGAATTTAACTTTGAGAAATCCCTAAAATCTTTCAAACTTGTGCTAAGAGCTGTAGTTTGAGTCAAGCCTGATATATCTACAAGGTGTTTGATCAGTGCCTTGTTTTGTGAGTCAAGTTAAATCTGTGCTTTGCTGTGATTAGCTTGCTTGCTGTTGAGGCTAAATTTGGAGTGTTTGTGCTTTGCTGTAACACTTGAAACCTGTTTCTAAACTAGTCTTTGAGTCCCTTCTCTTATGCTATGCTGTAGGGGAGTTTCTCTAAGTCATATCCTTTGAATTTCAGTTGATATAAGTCACTCTCTCTAAAACAGCCCCCATTTCTGTCTGTGTTGTTTTCAGTCTGAATAAGCTTAGCTAAACTTCCCTTAAACTCACAAGTCATAGTAGTTTACACTCCAAATTGGTTATCAGAGCTTTGGTTGAGAGTCTTAGTGAGTTCATTTTCCCTAACTACATTTAAAAACACAAAAATAGCCCAATGAGTGAAGAGAGACTGGCAGGAGTAGAAGCAAGGATGGAGGATCTGGCTGGGATTGTAACCACCCTAACCAGAACCCTGGACCAGGTAATAGGCAACCATTTGCTTGCTGGAGGAAGAGGCAGAGGACGTGGAAGAGGCCAAGGAGGAGGCAGAGGAAGGCCACCTGATGATGAAGAGTATCCAGACTCAGATGACTCAACAAGGAGCAGGGCTTCCATTCACAGGCACATAGACAAGCATCTTAAGGTAGACATCCCTGAGTTTTCTGGTAGTCTTAATTCTGATGATTTGTTAGAATGGTTAAGAGAAGTAGAAAGGATCTTTGAGTACAAAGGATATAATGATTCTAAGTCTTTTAAAGTAGCCATCCTTAAACTGAAAGGGTATGCTTCCCTTTGGTATGAAACCATGAAAGGGTTAAGGGCTAGGGAAGGTAAAGAACCCATCAAGTCTTGGACTAAACTGAAAAAGAAATTGTTAGACAAGTTTGTTGCTAAGGATTACACCCAGGATCTGTTTATCAAGTTGTCTAAATTGAAACAAGGAGACAAACCTGTTGAATCTTATCGGAGAGAGTTTGAACAACTCACCTTGCAGTGTGATATAAATGAGAAACCTGAGGAAAGGATTGCTAGGTACTTAGAGGGTCTAGATAAGAGCATTGCTAACAAGATTAGGATGCAACCTCTGTGGTCATTTGATGATGTTGTCAACTTATCTCTGAGAGTTGAAAAGATAGGGAAGACTAAGCCTATCACACCAAAACCTGTTAGGCCTTTTCAAACCAGACCTTACAGTGGGTTGAGAACCATGGATACCCCTAAGACAGCACCCCCACCTGCATTAGACAAGGGAAAGGGCATCATGAGTCAAAAGCCAAGCACTTCCATGACAGAGAACAGAATTAGGTGTAAACCCCGAAAATGTACCCTATTTTTATAATGAAAATATTTTACGAATACTTTTCAGTAATTTTAAGTTTTAATTTAGAATTTAATTTTCCGAGTCGAATTTAGAATTTCCGAGTTCGTATTTGGAATTTCCGCGAGATTCCATGAGAATCCCGTCTTAAGACGAGTTTGACTTTTTGTTGACTTTTCCTTATACATACTCATACTTCTCCCTTAACCTATTTCATTCAACACAAACCAAAACCCTTACTTCTTCCTTAAGCAAATATCAAAAACCTTGCCTGCATAATATTTTTGATCTTTGAATCACCGTATCTCCTTCGTTTCTTGTTGAAATTCTCGTAAGTTTGTCTCATTCTTCCCCTCTTACCTTCCTCTATCCGTATTCATATTAAAAGTACCGTCTTTCTCGCTTTTCAAACTTTCCGTCTTTTTCAAGATGAATTTTATTCATCTTTTATGATCTATTTGTAGGTGGTGACCTCCAAGATCCCGACAAAGACTATTACCTAATTGAAGAGGAGCTTGACGAGTAGTGAAGACGCATAAAGGTAACGGTGAAGGGTTACTCGATATCATTTACGTGTTTTATGTGATTTCTAGGATAGAAACCGTGTTTAGATTCTGGTTAGTAGGCTTATGACTTGTGTTGTTGTTGATGGATGTTGTTTATTGAGTATTTATATGAGTATGAATGAATTATGATAATATTGGATGATAATTGAAATTGGATCCTTAGTGAAAATTTGGCATTTTCGAGTACATTAGACCCCAGCCGGTCGACCGGCAGCCGGTCAGACCACCGGCTGGGGCACCTGCTGTATATTTTGGCATTTTTACGTGATTTTGGAAAATGAAGTTGGACTCAGCCGGTCAGACCACCGGCTGAGACACCCCTTTTCCTTCCTTGTTTTTCAAATGGCCTTTTGGTCCCAGCCGGTTGACCGGCAGCCGGTCGACCTGACCGGCTGGGACACACTGATGTTTCATGTTGATTTTCGTATTGATTTTTGGCCTGAGCCGGTGGACCGGCAGCCGGTCAGCCTGACCGGCTGGCTCCTGCTGGATGTTGTTTGTGATTTTGTTTACGGTTTTCATTTATAATAATTCCGATCGTTCGTTTATCGCATAATTTTACGTAGTGACTTATAATATTAATGTTTTGAATATATGAGTTTTTATTCGCTTGTATCACATGTTTTGTGACGGTTTTTGGTATGTTCCACTTTGAGTCGGTTTTTACAAATGATACGGTTTGAGCACTATTTTGTCTTGTGCTTTGTACTCTCAGTCCCTTGGCTACCTCCACGTTTGTAAGGCTGGAATGTCGGAACGGGGAGGTATCCTACTGCTTAATTGCATGTGTAGTGGGCAAACGACGACGTTGTTGGGAGTTGAACGCATTGCGTTGATCGACCCGGCCGTCAAATGTTGTGTACTTGCGAGGTGGTGTTATTTGCATGTAGCTTACCGCTTGTTATGAGGCTTGTGCTCTTTTCCGCCTCTTTCGTGAATTGATCTACCGAATTTGGGGTACTCGGCGTCTATGATTTACCGAGTCTTGATTCGAAATGGTCATTCGCATGTCGAATCGGAACACGTTTATTCCGAGAATTTGGCCAGGTTTAGACTAGGACCGTATTATTATCGTCGTGCTACCAGGAGGAAAATAGTCTACATAGGCGAAATGTAAGCATCGCGTATGAGTTTAGGGAAATGTGATCCCGTGGATGCCTTTTAATCATACTTTCCATGTACACGATGCTAGTGCGTTTCATTTACCGTGAGAGTTGTCGTCTTGTGTCGTTCTTGAATGCGTGATTTCATCGACTTATTATTCCTTGTCTTGCATTGATGGGGGGGGGGGGGGGGGGCTCGTCATGTATTTGTATGTTTTGAATGAATGATAATATGTTGGATTTGTGTAATCATCGCATGACTTGACTTGGTTTGTTTGTCGAGTCTCAATCTTATCAATCGTATACCGCTAACGGTGAGATGCAAGCCCTAGTGAGCGTATTCGGTTGCCTAAGAGTGTCTTCCCCGCGTCTTTGAATAACATGATGGTTTCGGATTTGATTTCCACATGATCTTATCATTATATATATGATTGCCTATCTATTCTTATTGTAACTCACATGTATATCTATATATGCATGATTTTACTTTGGTATTTCCTTATATGTACGTTTAATGTGATATGGCTGGGAGAACCCGAAGTTACTCCCCACTGACTGTGGCGTTCATGTTTTTCATGAATGAACAGGTTGCTTGCAATGGATGACTTTTTGGCTATGATATTTTGGGGTTCGGGTGTGAGCTAGCGGGCGTTGTCCCTGGAAGTTTCACCTCTAGACGATTTTAGCTTGTTTGCTAAACACTTGTTCTTTGTTAACATTTTGAGAGACTCCGTCTCTTTGTTATTTTCCGCACTTAGTTTGTAATATTTTGACACTCCTCGTTTTATTTAACTTGCATGTATAAAAGTTTTTAAAACTTCACATTTCCGCTATATAATTCACATCCTTGTATGTTTTATATTTCCGCATTCGCGAGGGTTGTCACAGATGTAGCCTTATTTGAGCCAAATTCGCTCTTTATTATCTCATTAAAGTAAAAATCTCATGAAAAGTCACGTGTAACTCATATATTTTATAATTTTGAAAGCAGAAAAGTGATAATATGATATATGAGTTGAAACTTTGACATTCAAACTATCACCAGAAATTCATAGTGTTTATAAATTTTGAAACTATGACCAGAAATTCATAGTATTTACTTATTTTGAAACTATGACCAGAAGTACATAGTGTAAATAGATTTTGAAAATGTGACTTGAAGTTCACACTCTTTATAAATTCTCACCTTTCCTATAATGAATACTATTTGAGTATCATAAGTAAGAATAAACTCGATGTTTATACATGAATATACTCTTAAAAATTGTGATATATCAAATCAATTCAAAATCATTCTTTGTAGTGAATGAGATATCATGATTTTCGGATGAATTATTAATTCAGATGAACTGAAAATTATTCAAAGAATCAGTTATGAGTTGTGTTCCTAAAAGGATTTTTGATGTATAATTTGTGCTCATACTACAAGAGTGAGCAATGTATTTTATTCCTCGAAGGAATACATTGCGATATATGTTTAGTCTTTCCAATATAGATGAGACACTAGTTAGTGTCATATGTCACATCTATTCTTTATCTGACCATATACAAATAAAATTAATTTGAACTCATACGATGAAATGTTGCTAACTGGAAGTTTAGCACCATAAATATAGTAAACTGCTAAATTGATATGTAATATGACATAACTAATCATAAGTTTAGCAAGATGAATAGTCAACTAAAAAGTGACGTGTGCTAAATTAAATTATCTAGGCACAGGGAAGTTCTAATGAAAAATTGTCATAGATTGTGGACAAGCTAAGAAAGTTGACATGAAATGGTAAGATGTGACAGTTAAGGCCATCCGGGTTATTATTACACCTGTTTTTTTTTAATAATTTGGAGTTCATCGTACATAAAAGATAAGTGATGAAACTCTCTCGTGTAGAAATTTTATTAAAGGCAAGACATTGCATTGAGATGAGTGTATTTGACATTGAGACATAATAACTACTTAGAGTGTATTAAAGAACTCCAATGTCATGTATGGATTGACACTATATTACGTGACTTATAGTGTTATAGACACATAATGATTTTTGTGAGTAGTTCATGTGTAGAAACCATAATTTGATTATTATACGAAATAATTAGTCTCCGAAATGGGCATTATGATTCAGTATGTTTGAAATCCAACTGCATTATATTTTACTCCCCAAAATATTTTGTTATTGTACACAAAATGCTCATATAAAATCTCATTGATTATATGAGAAACTAAGGTCTAAGGTGGGTTTGATAAATTTTATACATTGGTTATAGTTTTTACCACCTTAGGGGGAGAAAAATGAGTTAAAAGATGGTAAAAATAAATATGTAATGATCCTCTACTGAAGTAAAAGTTCACAGAATGTTATACATTAAATTTATTTAGTAGAGGGTTTTTATCTTGATACAACAGGATTATTTTACCAGAATAATACAACTACACGTGAAGTATAATTTATGAAAAGTCAAGATATATTGACGGTTCCAAACGTAAAATAAAAAATGTGAAACATCGATATTAAGGAGTTGGTAATAAATAAGATTGTTATATTGGAAGTGTTCCGGAAGTGACACGGATATCTCGATGATAATAGATGACCTAAATTAATATTAAATGGTACCACATACAGATTCAGATTCATATCTTAGTGAGCAGTACTGATACTGATGCAGGAGCATACCTAGTCGAACGAACAAAGGAAGCCCTTATTATTCTTGACATTTCAGATTCGCTCCCTTGCCTTTAGAGATAAATATCTCCTAATATATAACTAATTTTGACGTGATTTCACTTGGAGATGAAAGTACATGATGTTAGCTTTCCAACAAGTGGCCGGTCACACACTTTATTTGGTTATGTAACGAAGGAGATATGATCGTTTTAAGTTGAGCTGTACAGATTATACGCATGTGACGCAAAATGAACGTGACACTCAAAATGTATGTAAGATGGAAGCTTGGTTTAAATTGTTCTCAAGTTTACTTTCCTAAATAGGTATTTTTTCTTCTTTTCTTAATTTGAATAATGTAGTGTGATGATCTTGTTTCCTAATAAGGTAGTGTTCACAATATTTCCTAATTACTATCTAACTAGTTTAAGGTAAGTAGTAGTAGTATAAACATAGAGCCTTGTAATCAGTATTTCATATACAATTGAAAGAGTTAATTCAAGTTTATGCTTGTGTGATCTTTATAGCTTGCGAGTTATAAGTTCAAATTAATTCGTTCTTGCGAGAGTGAATTAATCCATATTCTTCCTTGCGAGGTTGAGTATTATTTCTGACAAATTTGAGTTCCTTGCGAGGGAGGAGAGTTTGAGCACGTCATATCCGAGTTATTCAAGTTGTCTTGCGAGATTACTTGTCTAATTCAAGTTTTAGTTGTTAATCTTGCGAGATTCCACAACTAATCCATATTTTTTTTTTATATTTTTTATTTCTGTTGCATAACTATATTCTGAAAAGGTAAAAATAAGTGGATTATTTTACATCAATTTGGTTACCAGAGCTAGTTTTTGATTTGTTTCTTAACAAATCACTTCTTGGGAGGACGTGACAATGCCATGGAATACAGAATCTAGTGGAGATAACACATCGTTTCAAGATCAATTGAACGCGATGAATGGAAAAGTGGATGAGTTAGGCTATACATTAAAGGAGTTCATGAAGATGTTTGGCCAAGGAACAAAAGGTCATGTTCTGATGCCAAGTAAAAGTAGGTTTGGTAAAAGTTCCGATTCGGAAAAGGAAAGTGTGGTTTCCAAAAGCAAAATGTAAAATTAGAAACGATGATGATCGAGGCCTAAGACTTGACATACCTGATTTCAAAGGCGATTTAAATCCGGAGAAATTCATGGATTGGATTAGGCAAACGGAACGAGTTTTTGAATACAAGGAGTATGATGAGCATAAACAATTCAAGGTAGCTATTCTTAAGCTTACTAAATATGCCTCATTATGGTATGAAAACTTGAAGAAACAACGAAAGAGAGATAACAAAAGTAAGATCGATACTTGGGAGAAGTTGAAGAAGCACCTAATGAAGAGATTTTTGCCAAAAGATTATGACCAAGAGAACTATCTAAAGCTACAATCTTTATCACAAGAAAATCTTTCAGTGGCTGAATATATTAAAGAATTTGAAAGGGTGACGATGCTTTGTGATCTTGAAGAGAAGGAAGAGCTTAGAGTTGCAAGAATAATCAAGGGACTCACACCTTCACTTGCTAATAGGGTCGAAATTCAAATCTATGATGGATTTGATGATGTTTGTCGATTAGCTTTGAAGTTTGAGAAACATGATAAAGCAAGGGAGACCTATAGATATCATTAATGGAATAAACAATCAGATTTTGTGTACAATGATACCAAACCCACCATGAATCCAAGCGAATCACAAAATGAGGATCGTAAGGATAAAGGGAAAACAATTACTATGGAGCCTAAGAAGACTAGTACAATAAGGTGTTTTAAGTGCCAATGTTATGGACATATTGCAAACGAATGCCCACAAAAGAGAGCACTTATAATACAAGAATTGGGGAAGATAACGCCTTACTTTGTTTTACCAAACAACACAGAAGCCTGTTCAAATGAGAGTAATGAAGCAAAAGAGAAAAAGCAACGAAGAAGAAAGAGAGGTCTATGATGTTGAACCCTTGAGTGATGATGAAGAACAAGAAGTGGTGGTTCACAACTTACATCTTCAAGCTAGTCTGGTTGAAGAAGGTGAGATTTTGTCTTCCGATGTTGTTCATGAAGAAGATAAGCATGTAAAAGACAAATTTGGTGATGGTGATATGTGTTAATGGTGATGTAGATGGGTAATTATGAAGGGTAGTGTTGGGGTTTGGACTCCATCATCACGAACCAAAAACAGAGTACGAAAGTCGTCAATGGAAACCGAAACTTCTCGGCCCACCACGGCATGTAAAACTCCAGATTTCAAAGAAACGGAAGCATAAAATTGAATTACCTCGATGGGAAAGATGGGACCCGTAAACCGAGACAGATGCTCCAATTCTTGAAATTTTAAGAAATCGTTGAAGAATCTCAAAGCTTGATATTTTTCACACCACACCTTCGGGAAACTACGACCACCATGAATACCATATTTTGCAACTTGGTTAACCAATTTTCGCTCTTCCTTTGTCAACCAAAGTTTGTCAAGTCCGAATGCCATTTCTTGAGGTAGAAATTCGCGAAACAAAGGACGTCTTGTTCCTTCGATTTCTATGTCGTCACTAACATCCTCTTGTACCCTATTCTTCCCCTTGTTTAATCGACGCCTTTTTTGTACCTTCAAACACCGAACCCGACTCGGTTTGGGTCAAATTGGGTGATTTTTGGTTGGGTTGTGGTGATGGATTGGTAGACATGCGAGGTGTTTGAGTTTTGGAGGTTGAGGTGTTGGTGTTTTTGGTTGAGGATCGTGCGTAAGCCATTGGTAAGTGAGTATGGATTAACCAGGAGATACAGATTGGAGGAACAACCTCAACCTCCCTCCAAAGGTAAGTGAGTATGGATTCTCCACCGGTACTGCAGGGTTGATAAAGGCACTTCGGGAACTTGGCGGACGAGTAAGGTAGCCCAAGAAGGCAGTTGGAAGAGAACAAGACTCGAGGGATGCAAGTAGGAAATGTGATTTCCACAATGACATCGGACACAACACAGAAGACTTTGTTGGCTTGCGAAAGGAGGTGCGCCACCTACATGATGCTGGCTGCCTGGACCACCTGCTACCAAGGGAACAAGGTCCAGCAAAGTAAACGGTGCCGAATTCTGCCTTCCCCACCCCCTCCATACTCTAGAACTGTGAATGTCATTACAAGTGGCTCAGAATTGTGACGGCTGACCTATTCAGCAACAATGCGACATGCAACGAGACAAAGGGGGACAAACAAGAGATGTCCTACAAGATCCAGCGCTTGGACCTCCCAGCAGTAACATTCGACAAAGGAGACGCCCGCGAAGCAGGAGAACATCACAACGCCTTGATAATAACGCTATCCATTGGAAACTGCCTGGCAAAGAAGATCCTCATTGATACAAGAAGCTCGGTCAATCTTATCATGATGGAAACACTGAGGAAAATTAGCTTCGATGAGAAAGAAGTAGCGCAAAAGGCTGTTTTGCTAGTAGGGTTTAGAGGGTTACGAAGCATTCTCTAGGAGAAATCATGACTCCCACCTTCGCAAGGGGAATGAACAAACAGGTAAGGAATTTGGTAATCGATGGTCCCTCAACTAACAATGTAATTCTTGGTAGGCCTTGGATTAATGAGATGCGGGCGATCCCGTCGACGTACCACCAGTGTATAAAGTTCCCCACACCTTGAAGGGGTACAAGAAATTCGAGGGGATCAGGAGGAAGCACGCACTTGTTACAAGGACGTTGTAAAGACCACAATATGTCCACCAGCATAGCAATTACAGAGCCATCACATCCAAGAAGAATACCTGGAACCACCCCAGGCAAAACTGGACGAAGTAAACTTGGATGTGCTGCACTCAGAGAGGAAAGTATTGGTGGGATTAGGCTGTACAGGTAATATCCGGCAAGAACTATTTCATTTATTAAAAGCTAACATGGACTGCTTTTCTTGGTCCCACGATGATATGACAGGAATAGACCCTGAGGTTATTGCGCACCGCCTGAGTGTAGACATCAGCTACCGCCCCATTCAACAGAAGAGGAGAAAATTCGCTCCTGAACGAAACCTGATAATCAATCAGGAGGTAGACAATCTGCTGGCTGCAAGAAAAATCAAGGAGGTGAAGTATACAGGATGGCTCTCCAATGTGGTGGTGGTACTAAAGAAGAATAATAAATGGAGGGTGTGCGTAGACTTCACAGATCTAAATAAGGCGTGCCCTAAAGATACGTTCCCCCTACCACACATAGACGCAATGGTGGATGCCACAGCAAGACATGAAACGTTAATTCTTCTAACCCGTTTAGGCTCTTTTTTGGCCTAGGAAATTGGTTGACTAAGATGCATTCGAATATGAACCCAGCTGACCAAGAGAAAATTGCCTTCACGACCGAGCGAGGATTGTACTAGCTACAACGTCATCCCTTTCGGCTTAAAGAACGCTGGTTGCACCTACCACCGGTTGGTAAACCACATGTTTAAAGATCAAATAGGCAAAACCATGGAGGTCTACATCGACGACATGGTGGTGAAGTCTAAAGGAGCAGCCCAACACATGTCCCATATGGATAATATCTTCAAGATCCTGAGGAAGTACCAAATGAAACATAATCCCCTGAATTTTACTTTTGGCGTATCCACTGGCAAATGTTTGGTAACACAAAGAGGAATAGAAGCCATCACGGAGCAAATAAGGGCAATACTGCAACTCGCATCCCCACATAAGCTAAAAGATGTTTAGAGATTGACAGGAAGGGTGGCCGCCCTGAACCGGTTCATTTCGAGGTCCTCGGATAAACGTCGGCTTTTCTTCGACATCTTAAGGAAAAGCCAGAAGTTCGAATGGACGGAGGAACACGAGAAGAAATTTAAGGAGCTTAAGAATTACCTCAGAACTCCTCCCTTGTTGTCCAAGCCAGAGCCTCGAGAAACCTTGTACCTGTATCTATTCATAACCGAAGTAGCAATCAGTGCAATACGGGTACGAGAACACCAAGGAACACAACAACTGGTATATTACATCAGTAAGTCTCTGCTCCCTACAGAGACAACGCACACATCTCTTGAGAAACTTGTTTTAGCACCTGTGACCGCTTCATGCAAATTGCGCCCTTATTTCGAGTCACATACCATCTCCGTGCTTACCAACTGCCCCTTAAAAACTGTTATGAGAAAACCCGAACTGTCCGGAAGGATGGCCAAGTGGTCCGTAAAACTGAGTAGGTTTGACCTCAAATTTGAACCCCGTACCGCCATAAAATCGAAAGCCTTAGCAGATTTTGTGTCAGACTTTTGCCTAACCCTACAGACCCAGACAGAACAGGACATACTAACTCTGGGGGAAGACAAGGAAGAACAAGTATGGGTACTACATGTAGATGGAGCGTCCAACATGGGGGGGGGGGGGGGTAGGGCTAATCCTCAGATCCCCACGAGGGGACATTATAGTTCAGCGAGTACGATGCGAATTTAGGGCAAGTAACAATGATGTGGAATACGAGGCGTTGATCTTAGGCCTGCAGTTAGCTCTAGACCTGCATATATGGAACATAGAGGTGTGTAGCGATTCTCAACTCATTGTGTACCATATAAATGATTCATATGTAGTGAGAGACTAAAAAATGATGGTCTATCTGAAAGTAGCCAAAGAGCTTGCAGGACGTTTTACCACGTTCTCCATAAAACAAATCCCTAGGGATCTGAACGTCGAGGTTGATGCCTTAGCAACCCTGGGGGCAACTTTAAACATAGTAGTATCTCTTCTATAACTATAATATATATACTAGAGCCTGGGATATGAAAAGATGCACATGACGGCGACAATCAAAAAATGATGGTACAATCAGTGCCAAAAGCAGGGATATTCTATACTGCCACCAGTACAGAGGAGGTAGCAGACTTGCGTACCCCTTACAACGATTGGCTGAAAAACGAAATCCTGCCAGCAGACAGGAAAGAGGTAAAAAGTTTTAAAATAAAAGCTTCGCGGTTCGTACTAATTGATAATGTAATATTCATGAAATCCATATCAGGCCCTTATCTGCGGTGCCTGAGCAGGGAGGAGGAGGCACAATCAGTCATGCATGATCTCCACAACGAAGACTGTGGAAATCATGAAGGGGAGATTAGCTTATCCAATAAAGCCCTAGGACAAGGATACTTCTGGCCCACTATGCCCAAAGACTCGATGGAGTATGTAAAAAAGTGCGACGCATGGCAAAGTCACGCAGTAGTTAGTCATTAACTAGAAGAACATTTACATCCCGTGATCTCCCCGTGGCCTTTCATGATATGGGGAATGGATATAGTAGACCAATTACCAAGGGCGCTAGGAAACAAAGTTTTCATGCTCGCAATGACGGCTTACTTCTCCAAATGGATGGAGGGAGAATTGTTCCCGCATGTAACAGATAAGCAGGTTGTTGCGTTTATTAAACGTAATATAATATGCAGGTTTGGCATTCCATCAGAAATAGTCTGCGACAATGGATCCCAGTTCATATCAGACAGGACATAAGCCTTCTGTGCCAGGTGGAACATAGCACTGTATAAGTCAACCCCTAGAAATCCGTAATCCAACGGTCAGGCAGAATCCCGTAACAAAATAATAATACATAATTTAAAGAGGCGACTAGAGGAAATAGGGGGCAGATGGGCCGAGGAGCTCTCACTAGTGTTATGGTCTGACAGAACTACACCCCAAAGTAGCAACCGGGCAAACACCGTTTAGCCCGGTGTTTGGAGCACAACCGGTCATACCTTCTAAGGTACGAGTCCCTACACATAGCTATGGCTGCCTCATTGGAGGCAGGAACCATGTAGAGATGACCAGCAGCCTAGATACAGTGGATGAACTACGAGCTAGTGCCCAAATCAGAATGGACTCCTACAAGCAAACATCTGCCACGAGCTATGACAAGAACGTGAAAATTAGGGTTCTGCAGGTGGGAGACTTGGTTTTAAGGAAATTTTTCCAGAATATCAAGAATCAGCGAGCGGGAAAGTATGCCTACAACTGGGTGGGGCCCTACCAGGTCGAGAGCATAGTGGGCAATGAAGCCTACAAACTCATGACCATGGAGGGCCAACTCATACACAAGCCATGGAACATTTTCCACCTAAAAATGTACTACGGCTAGGGAATGACTGGTACTTCCAGGAAGGGAGTACCCCTACACGTTTGATTTATCGATTACTTTTAACCCTTTCAAGTTTGTAAAAAAAAATCAGTTATTTCGTTTCCTTTAGCCTACCTTTTAAGATCCTTAAATGTTTCCAGTTGTATATTTTTTGTTCTTTAAGTCTGTCAGGGGGAATTCAAAGGTTCACAACCTAACTTCTTACGCAGTCCCATAAATAAGGACAAGCAGTACTTCCCTTCAGCAGGAACAACATCGTGTGCCTGGTCGAACAAGAACGCTCAATGTGTTCCGCCAGGGCAAACAGACCCGTGCACCAGCAAAGACACCCCAACGTGGCGTGGCAATCAGACACAAGGGAAAACAAGTCCCTAAAGCCACCATCTAAAGTTCCATCGGCCAAAAACGACACATTAAAAGCGCGCTACATACTTTAAGTAAATACAAACACTAGTAGAACAAGAAAAATATTCTGAAATAACTTAAAACCTCTACAAGAGGCATATCAAAACATACCAAAAGAAAGTGTTCAAAACAAAACATCGAGGCCCCATAGGCAACAAAAGCAAAAGACTACCTCCAAGCGAAGTCCTAACCATTATCAAACAACTACTTAACATGCTGCAAATACAGGCACATCAGTAGGTTCACCAACATTTCCCTCCTTGAGAACACCTTCTTCTGCAGGAACAACCTTCTCAGCTGGAACATCACCTTCAGCATGAACTGTCTCCTTCTACTCAGCAGGAACGTCACCCTCGTAGTAACCACCTCTTCTTCAGCATCAGAAGCCGCCATGTCACCCAGGATGCTCAGGTCAAAAGTGGAAGGAAAGGCTAAAGCAAAGTGGCGTTCCTTTTCATCCAGATTCGAGTCCATATGCTTCCCTGCCTGAAACTTCTTCATACGCTGAATCTTTAATTCCCAGGTAGCATAGATCAAAGAGTCAAGGAGGAGCTTCTTCAAAAGAAGAACTAGGTCTTCAGTAGCCTTGAGACCAGCAGAGAGAGAACAGTTAACGTTCTGGGTACGGGCCAGTTGATGCTGGGCCACCTTCTTCTCATTAACAGCAACAGAAAGTTAAGATTCCAAAGTGGCGTTCACTTCCTTGAGGTTGTTTACTTCCGACATCAGACGTGGTACCTCCTTCCCGATGAACAAACTCCTCTGTATACTTTGCAGGGAGAACAAGGAACTCACAAACTAGGGAGAATTAAAGTTGAGGAGTAACCATCCTCACCGCAAAATCATCTTCAACTGCACTCTTTAATATCTCCGGCAGAGGCGTGGAGGCAAGAGAATGAGCTGGCCTAGGGAAAAAGAGCTTCTCCATTTGGGCTACATGGAGGTATTAGAACTATTCCTGTAACCTCTGGGGAAGCGAGAAGAATGGTAGCAGTGGGAACCAAAATCCTAGAATGGACAGTGGCCAGTGGAGGAACGGAAATAGGAACCGATTTGTCACTGGCCCTAACAACTTTCTTGGGAGATGGTTAAGGGCCCGCAGAAGAGAGCTTCCTTTTCCTTTACCCATTAACGAATCCAAAGAGAACGAAGACTTATCTACAGAGACGATATAAATATAAGAAGACATTCAGGAGGAATGTGAGTTTGTTCGCAGGGAACATTAAGAAAAGGTGATTACCAAACGCCATAGGACGTTCCTCTTGATTACGTTCAGCGGCAGATGGGGTTCCTCTTCAATATCGGTGCCCTCCTCCGGATCCTCCTCCTCTTCGCTATCAACACTCAGCTGATCCACGGAGGTACCAACTGATTTTCTCTCAAGAAGGAATGGGTACGACCTTTCCTGACGAGGGAGATTGTAAAGCTTGTTGATCGCATATAGATCCTTGGTGGGAGCCAGCTGTGCTAATCTTGCAAGGAAGAGCAAGTAAAAAGGGTGAGTTGGAAAAAGGAATAAGAATAGAGCAACATGGAGTATCTTTCACTGAGCCCCACTTATCAAACAAGTAGTCTAGACGCGGAGTAATGGAGTCAATTCTCACAAAGATGAAGCGCTTGAACTAGTCATCATCCTTCACTTGAGAAAGGAGAAGCACTGCGGAATTTTTTAGGTCACGGGCACAGAGGCTTGCCAAACCATGACCCAAAGATCTATATGTATACAAGGCTGCCAACCCTCCGAAACCTAAATTCAAGTCATGGTCGTTATCTAAAACGCACAAGAAAACCAAAATCCGCTATGCATGAGGCATAACTTGGCAAAGGGCGAGACGGTTAAAGGAAAGAAAGCTTTGAACCATCTTAGGTAAAGGAAATAATAAACCCAAGAGGAATAGGTACTCAAAAAGGCACGCCCAGCCGGGGCGGCAGAAGTCGGCCCTCTCCCCGACGAGAGGAAGGTGGATCTCAACACTCTCACCCAGATTGAACCACTTCCTAACATCAGGGAGATGAGCGTGTTAATAGCAAGAATCGCAGGGATATAGGTGTTGAAAAATCACGGTAGGAGCGAAAACGTCGGGGTCACGCGGGGGAGAGGGTGGAGGGGATGGAGAGGGAGGGTGAGTCGATTTCTTCACCATAGTTAAAAAGAAAAAGGGATTACCTGGAGAACAAAGAAGATGGAGAAGGAATGGGGGTACTAGAGATTTATGAGGGTTTATTTATTGAGGAACTACCGAGGAGAGGAGGAGGGAAGTTATGAGGAGATTGTTCGACAAATAGTTGGGTAGTTGTAGAGCTTAATAGGGAAGGAGATTATTTGATTAACAAGACAAGTGATAGAAATCACCATCATTACAAAGTGCAAGTTGACGGTAATTTCTTGGGTGTAATTATTTGGGTTCACATAATATATAGGTGATGTGGCAAGCTACCAGTGGTGAGAATATGAAGCACACGGATGCATGAGTTGGGCAAATGGAACATATCGCATTAAGGAAACAGTGCTGCTGGAACAAAATATCAGTCAATAACCACTTCCCCCAAAAATAGGGAAGTTGAGCCTCTTCAGCAGAATAACGTCGGAGGAGCGTTGAAAGACATTTTAGGGTTTCGAGAAGCTATAAAAGCAAGACAGAAAGGGGAAGAAGGACATTCAATACACCCCATTCAAGCTACTTTACCACTTGATCCTCCATCACCTCAAAGTCACAAATATTGGTCAATAGATTGATTGTATTTATTCTTTTGGTTTCCAATGCCATTTTCCTCGAGAGATTTAGTGCACTATTTGGCGGGATTCCGACTCCCCCCGCGGTTTTTCCCAATTTGGGTTTTCCGCGTCAACAATTCTTTGTGTCCTTTACTTCTTAACATTTATTTCACCTTCCTTATCGTCTTTTATTTTTCGTCAGCCACATACTAATTCGCAACCCACACCCGACGTAAGGCTATATCATCTTGGCCACTTTGACCCAATTACGAAAAATCGACTTTGGTTTTTTTTTTTTTACCAAAACAGTCGTTAATTTCCATTGTCTTTTTTTATATATATACTAAAGGCAATTTAATCACTAACTATGCATGCGAAATGAAACTCTTTGCTAAGCTTAGTTGCTCGCATAACATAAATTTAATTATGAAGTATATGAGAAATTATCAATTGGAGAATTTTAAAATACATAAAAATACTCTATCAATAGTTTCAATATTCTTTTTCTTATATAATTTTTTTATAGATTGTACGATATATTATTAGAATACGAATTAACTAATTTTGAAATCCTAAATCCATCATGAATAATGGGTTAGAAATGTGGTTTCTTGAAAGCCATTCAGACAATCACACCTCAGAAAAAACAATTGCCCCCCCCCCCCAAGTCGAAAATGCTAGGTCCGCCACTTGTCGTATCTAATTGGGTTTCAATTCGGTAAGCATTTCAGAATTTTCATTGAAATACTGAATACACTCTACAGTAAATTTTATTGCTCACTTAAGTTTAAACATGAATTTTCGTCTTTCGAACTTCTACTTTTTGCTCCGTAGTTACTCAATGTAATAATGTACGGAATATCATTTATTTTGTTACATCCTCGTCAGATTTTTACATTCATAAGACAAATGAATATTACTATCAGTCTATCACTAAATTAATATATCTTAAATCTTACTCAAAATACCTCAATAACTAGTTGTGCACCAAAATCTGCCCAAGTCGAACTAAGTAACATGTTTCTCGTTTTTTTTAATTTAACTATTGTTTTGACATGATTTTTCCCTAAAGAGATATCCGGTCAGGAATGAATGAATGGAGGTGATCTAGCTTTCAGGAAGGTCAGGCAAATTAACGAGGAGACAACGAAATAAATTATAGAGATAAATAAATAAGAGTTAAAGGGCACAAGATTTTGTACGTGGAAACCCTTAAATGGGAAGAAAACCACGCGCGCCAAGGCATACATAGATTTCACTAATATTGATAATTTATAAGTACAAGAATGAAAATTCAATTGTTCTTTTCCTTGAGATATAATGTGTGTGATTGTCCCCTTTTTGTGATGCTATTGTTGTCTATTTTATACTCATTTTCTTGTTGCTTGTAGCCGTTATCTCCATGTAGGCAATCATGCCTACAAATAAGGAAGCCCACTTCCTCTAGCTGTTGTTTCATCCGATTTTCTCTTGGGTTTGTTACCTTGCTTGACTTGGCCTTCCATAAAAAAATGGGAACCATTTACCTAACCAATTACTTTTTCACACGTTTGATTATATATAATATCCATTGCTTATCTGGTCTTTTCGTTGATGTCCAGGCAGGCGTAAACCTAGAGGCCTGACACCCCTTTCCTAGAGGTAGATTCAACCATGTATATCTCGTTTGGTTTGCCCATGTCAAGCCTTAATCAGGCTAATGAAAAATAGGCCAGGTCAGGATTTATCCTGGCTCAACAATTGCCCCTTATTTCCTCATTCACGGTGGATCAGGCCAGGAAATGAGGAAATAACCTTCAAAAAGGTTTTTCTGTTTATCATTAATTTCCTACTCACACGGTTAGTTGAGTTTATTTATTGCGTGCAAGAGGATAGATTCTTGGGTAAATAGGATAAGGTAATTGTAAAACCCTAGAAGAGTCATCATTGAGGTAAACTACTTTAGTATCCTATTATCCTAGGTCTCCTAACTCTATAAAAACTCTTCTATGCTAGGGACTTGAATTCTTCATCTTATGCCCCATTAATGTTGTTTCTCCTTCTCATATGTTTTTCTTTCTTCTTCTCATGTTTTCTATTTCCAAATTATAATCACACAATGACGGGGGAAGAAGAGAACCTCAACTTCTAAACATTCAGAGGCCGTGTTATTTCTGAAATAACTGACATTCCTGAAGTGGAGCAGGAAGAAGATGTGGTTGAGATTGAGCCACCTCTTGAAATAACCGACATTCCAAAACTTTTTTGTTTATTCGAACGGCTTCTATCAATCTTGCTCATGACTTTCTTGGTTATGCTTCTTTAGAGTCTGGTATGTGTGTCTTTTCTTTTTCTTTCCTGCATGACTGTTAAATTAAAAAACGACCGAGAGGTTCCTGTGTTTGGGTTCCTGTAGTGGCTAGCGCTGTGATCCTAAGGCCGAGGGGTCAGTCGATAGAATAGACGCTTTCTTAGCTTTGCCTGAGGAAGAGCGTACCTCGCATGGGTGTCTCGGCCAGGATCATCTCCCTCAATTTATTAAGGCTAAATTGGACACCTTTAAGCCTACGAAGTCCGTCAGGGACCATGAACCTCAATTTCTGGCATAAAGCTCCTTCTTATTTGCATTTTTTTTTATAAAAAGCTTCCTGTTATCCTTATGACTCTGATAGAGCTTTTTTTCTCTTTGGTTTGTAACAATGAATAGGTCTTCTGCCAGGCTCGCGGGCTATGGCATGGCTGATTTAAAAGTATACTTGAACAAGATAACAGAAGAAAGGTCTGAAAGCGGTGATGCAACTACTAGTGATAATAGTACCATTCCTCTTCAGGTACGAGTTTCCGTTGTTCAAGCACCTCTATCCCAGCCTATTGTTTCTCAGGCTGCAGCTGCTAATGCGGGCCCTTCTTTGAAGAGAAAGAGGCGTTCCCGTTCCCCAGAGGACTTTTGTTGATACCGGGGGGTGGGGGGGTGGGGGGTAGGGAAGCTAGGGACATCAGAGAATTTATGGTTCAGATTTAAGATCTTCAAGCTTCTAGGAAACATGTCCAAGCTTATTCACTTCGAGTTGACGATTATTTGGTTGCTGATACTACAGAGGAGAGTTTTGTAGAGGATGTCGCAGTATGGGAGCATATCAAGAAGGCTGCTACTGGGTTGGTTGTTTTATCACATGAGGTTCAGTTGTTGTGTTTGTCAGTGAATGTTTAGTTTTATTTTTAATTTGTTTGTGTTTTTATCAAATGGGGATGAGGATTTGGTGTAAGCGTGTAGGGTGTAAATGTTGGTTTGCTGGGTGCCTGAAAGTATAAATCTGCTCAAGCAAAGATTAATATTCTAGATTCGGAGATCCAAAATTTAAAGAGGGAAGTGAAGTCTTCGAAGGCTGGGTTGGTGATTGCAAATTTCAAGCTGGGTTCTGCCCAAGATTCCCTTAAATCCGTACAGGCTGAATTGGTGGCGGCTAAGGGTGAGTTGGCTGGTGTCAAGGTTGAAATTTAGGGTGAGAAGAAGGTCGTTCAAGAAATTCTTCGAAGGAATGAAAATCTTGCTGTGGAGAGGGAGGAGTTTCAGGGTCGCTTTAATGATGCGACTTTTTATTTCTTTGGTAAGGGGAGGGTTGATGCCATGAGGGAACTCGTTGAGGTTAGACCTTATTTGAATCCTGATCACGAGGAAGCTAATCTCGATGATACTTATCCCGATTTGTTCAAACTTCAGCAAACTGAAGAGGTTGATTCTTCTGCTTCTAAGTGAAAGTCCTAGACCTCTAATTAGACTCCTCTAATTAGTTCATTAAAATACATTAACTTACTGATTTAGGATCTAGTTATCATGCATGCAAATATAAAATTATAAAAGAAAAGATAAGACGAAAACATCCTTACATTGGGATTTTTCGGTTCAATATGGGCACAATAAGAACTCTTTCTTATTGTTCTTGAGCATGAAGTTAATGGATGATCCTCCATAAAACAACCTCCAAAGTAGAAGGTCTCCTTCTTGTTGCACCCAAGATTAAACCCTAATAATCTTAACTTATTATTAACTAGAAAATAAGTAAGAATTAATACTACTAATATTATTGTATTACTACACTAGTAATATGATATGAATATTAGTTTGCATGTGAGTTTTAGAGAGTTGTTCAATTAGAAAGAGAAGTAAGAAATAAGCACGAAAAATGAAGTAGTGAAATGTGAACAACTCTTGTTCACTTATAAAGACCATATGGCCAGTCAACACTCTCTCAAGTTAGTGATTATTGTGCTTATTTTATTCTCATGCAAACAGGTAGAGTGTGGGTAAGAGAATGATAATTGTTGGACCAATTTGATAGTTTTGATAATGACATGTGTTTACGTAATAATATATGCTTTACTCGATATATCATATGTGTGTAATTGTGTGCTTTAGTCTTATTATAGCTAGCAACAATTATGAGAAGAAAGATCAAAGTTAGACATAACTTTGATAAAGTCTGTGAGACAAAGTTATAACAACTTCAAGAATAACTTTGGAAGTGAACTTGGAAGTTATAGCTAACCAGGCATAACTTTAAGGAAAATCGCTTCAAACAAGATCTACATAAATCTACACAAGACTCGAGATGGAGGGTCTTTGTGATCAAGATGAAGAAATGATCCGTATACTGAAGATCTTTGTGAAGATTAGATAGTATAGGTCGTCATTCGGTAACTATTCCATTCGAGAGATTTTATGTTCAAAAGTTATAGCTTTAGCCTATGATTTTGAATGATAAAATATTGATGCATGATTTTGGAAATAAAAGGTTTTGAAATGTTTTCAAAAGTGAAAGAGTTTTATTTTTATATTTATCAATTATTTTAATAGAGAATTTATTCATGAGATTCTATTGGTTAGTAATACAACTTATGGGTTGTCATGCTACCTAGGGTTTCTAATATATTCTATCTCAATTTGTTGTTAACCTAATTAGCCCACCTAGTGTTGGAGCCATCTAGGGTTTCGTGGAAACCTATTATTGTGCCACCTAGGGTTGCGTGCCTCCTAGGGTTTCGTGAGCTAGAGGATTTCGGCCAACCTAGGTTGTTTCCTTAGTTTACCTAATCTAGGATTCTACTATATCTTTACAACAATATTTTGAGATATAAAGATAAATATATTTCTATAAGATAAACCTAATAATATTTTGAGATAAAGATATTTCTAAAAGATAAGCAAATATTATTTTAATATAAGATAAGTATCTTTATTAAATATTATACTAGGGTTTTAGATCTACCATAATTCTTCTACTATAAATACTCATTCATATATAATTTGCAATCGACACGAAATACACTACATACACGGCTATTTATTTTATTTGTGTTGATTTTCCAAAAAATCGTTTTAAAGCAAACCTTTGAGCAAATATTTAATATTTTTAGAGTTTGTTTTTCAAAAGATTCGTGCATCAATTATTATCAATCGCTTGAGTGAAATACGTTATTGGATAATAGTACATCATTATAAGCTTACAATTCTTTAACGGGAATCTGTGTGAGTTATATTGTACTTTCTTATTAGCGTAAGATAGTATAGGGTATTTAGCGATACTCATCTGAGTTATAATCATAGTGTTGATTATACGAGTGGGTTGGTAATTTTTGTAATCCGTAGAAAGGTACTAAAAATTATTAATCGAGATTAGTGGACGTAGGTTTCAACGTGTGAAACTGAACCACTTCAAAAATCGTGTGCCTCTCTCTTATCTCTTTACTTTTCGTTATTTCGTTATTTATGCTTACTTTGATTAATTAATTAGTTGATTTTAATTCATAAGATCAAATAATTAATTACATATCATATAAATCGAAAAAGTGGGGCTAGTTTTTAATACTCAATTCACCCCCCCCCCCCTCTTTCGTATTCGATCAATAGACTCTTCAATTGGTATCAGAGCCTCGTGCTCTTGATTGCCTTACAGCAAGGAGTTTGATCTATTTATCTTTTTATTTTTATTTATTTACCGCTGCATTTATTTTTATGGATTCCAAACATCTGAAGTGTCCCGTATTCGATGGGAAGAACTACAGTTTATGGAAAAATATGATGACCCATTTCATAAAGGGTAACGATTGGGAGTGTTGGCTAATCATTAAGAATGGTCCTAATAAGATCATGCTTGGAACGGCTACAGGCACTTCCATCGAAAAGAAAGAAGATGACTATGTTGAGTCAGATTATAAGAAAGCTGAGAAAAATTCAAAGGCTATTAGTCTGTTGCAAAACGGCATGACCCATACTGAATTTGATCGTTTCTCATCTAGTTCTACTGCCAAGGAAATATGGGATGGTCTTGATTTAGCTTATGAGGGGACAACTGTTGTCAAAAAGCAACGCATAGCTCTACTTATGCGAAAATACGAATTGTTCTCCATGGAACAAAATGAATCGCTTGACAGCATGTCTACTCGCTTCTCCAGTATCATTAATGAATTGAAAAATCTTGGAAAAACCTTTGACTCCGAGGAAATTGCCAGAAAGATCCTTAGAAGTCTATCTAAACGATGGAGACCTAAGGTGACGGTAATTGAGGAATGTAAAGATCTATCTAACCTATCTTATCAAGAGCTACTTGGAACCCTAATGGCTCATGAGATTACTCTTGATGAAGATGCGGCAAATGATAGTAATAGCAAGAAGGTGGCTCTACAGGCCGAATCTAGTGAAAGACAAGATTCGGATCTTGAAGATGAAACAGTGTTATTTGCTAGACGTTTTAAGAAAAAGTTCTTTAACAAACCACAAGGGAAAACGTTTAACAACAACACTAACAAATCTTACAAGAAGCCAATTGAGTCAAAAGGGTCTCTTTCAAGTCGTGGTTGCTTCAAATGTGGGGATAATGATCACATGATCAAAGATTGCCCCACATGGAAGAAAATCAAAGACAAAAATCAACGAGACAAAACCAAGAAGGAATTCAAGCAAGTAATGATGGCTTATTGCTGGGGAGATCTCGACACAGAGGACGACGAGTCAGAGGAAGAGGAAGTCGCCAACTTGTGTCTAAGCAACGTCAGTCTTGACCTAATTTCTGAAAGTGACAATGAAAGCGAATCCGAGATGTGTCTTATTGGCAACTCAGATTCAGAACCAGATTCAGAAGATGACGAAGAGGTTAGTCATCTTGAACTTAAAAAGCAAGTTAAGAATTTATCTAAGAAGTCTTTAATTAAGTATTTTGAAGAAGGCTTAGATCATTGTCATGAGCAGAGTCTAGAATTGAAAGATCTTAAAGAACAAATTCTTGATATTGCTGAGGAAAACCAACTTCTAAAGGCCAAAGCTAAAAAGCTCAAGTCTAAAGTTATGGCAACTTCAGCTATAACTTCAGACAAGACAAATGTTGAGAAAGAAGCTCTTGAGTCTAAAGTTATGGCTAATGAAGCTATATTCTCAGAGTTAAAACTCAACATTAAGCATCTTCAAGCCAAAGTTATAGCTAATGATGCTATAACTTTAGAATTGAAGAAAGTCAATGAGCTTTTACAATCTGAAGCTAAGGCAAAGAAAGATGTTATCCTTGATCACGAGAAAGTAAACTCTTTTCTTTCTCAGCAATTGAAAGATTTGAAGGCTGAATTCTCCCAAGCCAAAAGTCAACATAATGAGGAGAAACTTATATTGAACAAACGTTTTAATGATTTTCGTGAAAATTTCAAAAAGAACAATCCCTCCAAAGACTCGAATGTAGATCATTCGTCGTGTGAAAAAGAAATTCAGTCTTTGAAGGTATTGCTCCTACAAGCACGAAAAGTTCATGATAAGTGGGAAGGAAGTCAAAAGGTCTTAGACTTCCTTACCGAACAGTCTAACAATAACATGAAGATGGGTCTTGGTCATGAATGCTATAGTCGTAGAGACCATGATAAGTGCAAATCCACTCCTTCTGACCGTGATTTCAGAAGAAGGAAGTACGTCAATCTTTCAGAATATCTGATTTGCAATTATTGTGGTCACAACGGTCATGTTAAAAATAATTGTGTTAAATATGTTAACGACAACAAAAATCAAACTGATTCTGTGAAAGAGCATGACGTGTCTAGTGAGTCCGAATCTGAACCTCAACGTGATGAGGTTAGAAATAATGAGTTTAGATGGTTTTATGACATGGCTTTCGATTACACATCTGTACCTTCAAAATCTAAACCTAATGTGAATCAGAAGCAGTCATTTAAACCTAATTTGCGTCACAACAATAACAAACAATATAATAAACCTAGCAAACCCTATCCTAAGAAGAAAAGAATTGTCAAACAGGTATGGGTTAGGAAGGATCAAATATATAGAGTCACTAACCACAAAAGACCCAACTTAGCGTGGGTACCTAAAAGTTGTATTTGATTCTCTTGCAGGTATTAGTGAAAGAAAATAATCTATGGTATCTCGACAGTGGATGTTCGAGACACATGACTGGAAACAAGAATCTTTTTCTTTCACTAGAACCCTTCAACGGTGGCAAGGTCACCTTTGGAGACAATAAGAAAGGCAACATAATCGGTGTAGGTAAGATTGGTATATCTTCTTCACATGCCATCAATAACGTCTATCTGGTAGATGGCCTTAAGCATAACTTGCTAAGTATCTCTCAACTATGTGACAAAGGAAACAAAGTCGTTTTTCATTCAAATGTTTGTCGTATCATAGTTGAAGGTACTAGTAATGTTATCTTAGAAGGTCTACGTAAACGGAACGTGTATATGATTGATTTAAACAAAGTCACTACAAGTTCTTTTACGTGCATGAAAGTCACTGTGGATGATTCATGCTTGTGGCACAAGAGGTTTGCACACATCAGTCCAACGATTTTAAAGAAACTTAAGTCTTGGGATTTAGTTGAGGGTTTACCCTCAATCAAATTCGAACAAGAAAAGATGTGTGACTCATGTGCCCGTTGTAAACAAGTTAGATCTTCATTCAAACCGAAAAGAGTAATAAGTACAGAGCGTCCACTTGAGTTGGTACACATGGATCTATGTGGACCTATGAAAGTTAGAAGCGGCGGTGGATCAAGGTACGTATTCTTCCTAGTCGACGACTACTCCAGGTATGTATGGCCTATCTTTCTATTTACTAAAGATGAAACTTTCGATGAGTTTGTAGTACTAATGAAGCTCGCCCAAAACAAGTATGATAAAAAGTTAGTTTCCATTCGTACGGATCATGGCACCGAATTTGATAGTCAAGCTTTTATAGAATATTGTAGGGAGAATGGTGTAGGACATAACTTTTTTGCACCACGACCCCACAACAAAATGGTGTCGTGGAACGTATGAATAGAACATTAGAGGACATGGCCCGCACTATGCTTTTGTGTAGTGGCCTTCCTAAGAGCTTTTGGGCAGAAGCCATAAGTACTGCATGCTATGTGCACAATAGAGCTATGATTAGACCTATGCTCAAAAAGACTCCCTATGAACTTTTAAGAGGGAGAAAACCCAATATAGCTCACCTTCGTTGCTTCGGGAGTAAATGTTTTGTCCATAATAATGGAAAAAGTAATTTGAGCAAATTTGATCCACGAAGTGACGAAGCTGTGTTTGTTGGCTATTCTAATCATAGTAAAGCCTTTAAAGTTTTTAACAAAAGAACTTTGTGCATAGAAGAAAGTGTTCATGTTGTATTTGATGAAGATAATGCGCCTGAGCAAGTTGAACAGAATGAAGAAGAGGACATGAATGATCCAGACTTTCGCCTCTCCAGAGATGACGTGCCAGAAAATAATGAAGAAGTTATTGAAGGAATCAATGATGAACGTGATAAATCCGCAAATGACCTTGAACAGAGAACTGAGACAATTGTTGATGATACGAATGTCTCTTCTCAAAACAAGGAAAAGGAAACTGAAGTTATTGCTGATGATGCTATAACTTTGAACCAGAACCAAGATGGTGTAACTGAAGTTGTACCAACTTCAGCTATAACCCCAGAGTCCAACTCAAGGGGAACCAATCCTGATTCTGAATCATTTGAGGAAAGTGAGAGTTCATCAGATGATGATGAGCCCAGGAACTCTAAGAAATGGAAATATATGAGTTCTCATCCTATGGATAGTATCCTAGGAAGTTTGAATAAAGGAGTTCAAACGAGGCGAACTTTAAATAACTTTTGTTCATTCTATTCCTTTTTGTCTACCATAGAGCCTACCAACATCAAGGAAGCTCTTGCAGAATCCGACTGGATTGTGGCTATGCAAGAGGAGCTTCAACAGTTCGAACGCAATAAAGTATGGCACCTTGTGCCACGACCTCCTAATCGAACTGTGATTGGTACTCGATGGGTATTTAGAAATAAATTGGATGACGCAGGAGTTATAGTTCGTAAGAAGGCTCGGTTGGTCGTTCAAGGTTATAATCAACAAGAAGGAATTGATTATGACGAGACATTCGCTCCAGTAGCAAGACTTCAAGCTATTCGCTTGCTCATCGCCTTCGCATCTCATAAAGGAATGAAACTGTTCCAAATGGACGTTAAGACTGCATTTCTTAATGGTTATTTGGAAGAAGAGGTTTTTGTTGAACAACCTCCTGGATTTTTGAATAGCAAGTTTCAAAACCATGTTTTTAAACTCGATAAAGCTTTATACGGTTTGAAACAAGCGCCTAGGGCTTGGTACGACAGATTGTCAAAATTTTTATTACAAAACAATTTTAAGAGAGGATCTGTCGACAAAACCCTATTTCTAAAATCCGAGGGTTCTGATTTACTTGTTGCTCAAATTTATGTAGATGATATTATTTTTGGTTATACTAACAATAAATTGTGCAAGTATTTTTCAGATCTTATGACCTCAGAATTTGAAATGAGCATGATGGGAGAACTGAAATTCTTCCTAGGATTGCAGATTCAACAAACCAAAGAAGGCATAAAGATTCACCAACAAAAATATGTCAAGGAGCTAATCAGAAAATTTGGTATGGAAAACGCTCATCCAATGGACCCACCTATGGTAACTGACAAAAAGTTGACCTTAGACGAAACTGGTAAGTCCGTAGATGAGACTACATATCGAGGTATGATTGGTTCTTTATTATATTTGACTGCAAGTAGGCCTGACATAATGTTCAGCGTATGTGTCTGTGCTAGATTTCAATCATGTCCTAAAGAATCACATATGATTGCAGTTAAACGTATCTTGAGATATTTAATTGGTACATCTAACTTATATTTGTGGTATCCACTTGAGTGTAATTTCAATCTAGTAGGATATTCAGACGCAGATTATGCGGGATGTTCTTTAGATAGAAAAAGTACCTCTGGATGCGCTACTTTTGTTGGACCTTGCATAATAACGTGGGGCTCAAAGAAGCAAAATTCGGTTGCGTTATCCACTGCAGCAGCCGAATATATCGCTGCAGGACTGGTATGTTCTCAACTACTTTGGTTAAAGCAACAACTATGTGATTATGGTGTTAATGTTGGTTGTATGCCTGTTTTCTGTGATAATACGAGTGCTATTGTTATCTCTAAAAACCCAGCTCAGCATTCTCGTACTAAGCATATAGACATTAGACATCATTTTTTTGCGTGACCATGTAGAAAAGGGCAACAATAAACTCGAATTTTGTAGTACTGACAATCAATGGGCTGACATTTTAACAAAGGCGTTAGCGAGAAGACGTTTTGAGATTTTGCGGTTGGAAATTGGTTTAATCGGTAGCAATTAAATGCATCTTATTTATTTTGTGAACCTGCGTGACTGGCTAGATTAAGACGAGATTATATGACTGTGTCCGCATATTTCATTGCTAGTATATTTGTGTTTAATATAATATATTTTACGTGAGTATCTTGCATATTTAGTGTGTTATGGAAATTGAATTATGAACCACTTATTTACCAAAACTCTATCCTTACCATATCCTAACAAAAATAACCACCCAATATTCTTGTCCTACCAAAATTCAAATTGAAAAAAAAAAAAAAAAAAAAAGGAAAGACAAATTGTGACGGCACAACATGTGCCTAAGTACAAAAGCTACCCTACATCTTACACAATCATAATTACCCTCCTCCACCTATTACTTTTACCACTTCAATACTCAACCAACTTTTACTATCCTCTTCATCAATCTCACGGCACCCACAACAACACACAATACCCAAACCTTCAAACCTTCAAACCTTCAACAATGGCTTCTACTAGATCAAAAATTGCCAAAAACCCAAATCCTAAAACCCCCAAGCCAAGCATGCCTAAAAATACCTCTTCTCCTCCCACACAACAATCACCCAACCCAAACCAAACCGAGTCGGGTGCGGGTCTCGAGGGTACGAAAAGAAGACGGTTAAATAAAGGCAAAGGTAGACTCCAAGAAGAAGTTCCAAACAAACCCACTGACACGGTTTCCGAGGAGACCACACGGGTAACTCTCCGTGCTTTTTCGCCGCAAGAAACCTCATTGGGAATTGATAAACTCCGTCTTACAAAAGACGAAAGAAGACTTGTGAACCGGGTTGCTCAATATGAAATACACGGTGGTCGGTATTATCCTAAGGCTTGGTGTGACAAGTATAGGGCTTTGGGATTCTTTTCGGATTTTCTGAATTTCCAAGAATGGGAAACGGTGGCTCAGTTTTCGGGTCCGGTATATCCGATTGAGGTAATTCAGTTCTTTTCTTCTGTTTCTTTAGACAATGGAGTCTTGCATGCCGTCATAAATGGCCGTTCAGTTTCGATTTCCGTGACGGACTTTTGTACTCTGTTTTCGGTTCCTGATGATGGAATCAAAATCAATCCGAGTACGTCATGGGATGAACTGACGGACATGGCTAAGCTGGAGGTTAAGCAGTATTTTGATGTTGGGGCGACGGTGTCGAGTTG
>JAIUZE010010878.1:0-11772 GCA_022085475.1 Heliosperma pusillum
CCCAAGTAGCTTACTGATGTTGCACAGGCCGGGTAGTCGACCGGCCGGCACTACCTGGGCCTTTTCTTCTCTTTCTCATCTTCTTTCATTTTGTGAGGTTGCAGTCTAGGCCGGGTGGCCGGCCGCCGGTCAGTTGACCGGCCTGCACCACCTGACCTTCCTCATTTCATTCTTCTTCTTCTCATCTTCGAACTCCGACTCATGCAAGATCGTAATGCTCCGATTTCTTCATTTCCACCTTAATTCCTACAAATTAAGATCGATATTCATAGCACGGGAAATCGGGAAGCGAAATGCAATCAAGGGCACGCAAATCCGTGTAAACGGACCAAAATGGGGACGAAAATGAGAGGAAAAATGTGACAAATTAAATGCTTATCAAAATTCCCCACACTTAAGACTTACTCGTCCTCGAGTAAGTAAACAAAATTCAAGACCCATAAGTACCCTTATTCGACACTACACTAATACTAAGGCTACAACCTAAACTACTAATAATATCCGACGGCAGGCAATTAACGGGCCTCCTCCGTCTCTTCAACTCACAACGAGATACTCATGAGGTAGAGTACCTCCTTGCAAGGCAAGTAGGGGCTTGCTCAAAATCGCGACGCATCCAAATGAAAAACACGTAAGAACACGACAAAGATGCATCTAACAAAAGAAAAATCACATGCCTCATCCATGTGACGAAAATATCTAAAAGGAAAACCGTCTAAATAATGCATGATCATTATAAGCCACTAATATCATAAAGCATGGAAAAATATTCGCCTCCTAGCGGTGCAAGCCTAATGATAATTTTGAACCCCGTCTACTATTTGCTTGGTCAAAAGCGATAAAATGGAAGATGGAAATGAAATCCTCGTGACGTTATTAAGCACAATAGCATATGGAATTCACGTTTCTCAAATAAATGAGACACAAGGGTCGTCCCGTCTCTCTATGCAACTTCAAAGGTAAATGATTCAAGAAGGATAAAAGGAAATTGAGATTTGAGTCTTATTGCTTGGAAAATTTTTCATTTCACACTTTGCTTTCTTTTTCTTTTTCTTTCTTTTTGATTTGCATTTTGGTTTGCAATTGTTGGCATGAAAGCACACGGTTTCCGTCAAGGACATGCGGTCGGAACCAACAATAGGGGTATCCCCACCGTAGTGGCATCGAAAGGGGGCCTAGATATGGGCCCACTAGAATCCCTAGAAGTTCCGTTTTGCACATCCTCGGCGAAAACAAGAAAAGATGATAATTGACTCAATATTTTCAGCTTGTTTGATTTGTTTCCTTTTTTGAGCAAAAGTGGAAGAACAATGAATCATGGTTGGTTGCATAGCAAAAACGGTCACCTAAGAATCCTTTCTACCATCGGAATATTCACATCAATCGAGGTTGTCGAGGTGGAATAAGCGCAAACTCGTGACTCGGCATTAGTAGACAGGTCAAAACTCACTAGATATGCACAACCCAGGGCGTCTAAAATTCCACGATTAAGATGAACACTTTATGAATAAAAAAGTAGCAAAAAGGGACTATGCACATTCAACAAGTTTTCCAAAAAGACAATTATTAAAACATTTTCCTAAATGCAACTATATGCCATGATGCAATCTAGCATATATACAACTTAAATGCACATGCTCTAACCGACTATATGACACATAAGCTAATGCTATCTCCTAACAGCACACAAGTGGCACACACGCCAATCAACAAAATTCACACCATCGTCATCAACACATCCCGTCCTCAAGTAAGAAGGAAAGGAGATAAAGGAGAAGAGAAATAGGAAAGATCTCACCAAGACGTCTTCATTTTCCTTTTTTCGTGCCTCTTATGATGTGGGGCGCACCTATGGATGGAGATAAGAAGAAACACACGGCAATATATACAAAATAAACTATATACAAACTAATCTAAACATATATTTTTTGGAGAATTTTCAAATTTTTCGATTTTTAGGCATTTTTCAACTTTTTTCAAAAATCAACGATATATACAAAAGAAATAAATCCTCCCCACACTTAAGTCTTACTCGTCCCCGAGTAAGTGACTCAAATATGAAAGGAGGGAAAAAAGAAAAGGAAAACAAAACAAATTTTTGGGTTTTTCAATTTTTTCGGAATTCCCTCCCCACACTTAGTATTTACATGGTGTGAGGGGTGAATTCAAAACAAATAACATGTTTTTGGGTTTTTTAAATATTTTGAAAAATAAAAACTTGTTTTTGGGGTTTTTGATTTTTGATGAGTAATCACAATATGAACAATATATACAAGAGGGTTAGCTCTAAGTAAATGCATGAACTAAATAAAATTCCTAAAACTAAATGCAAAATGATATAATACAAGGTGCATGCTCTAAATAAATGCAAATTACACTATATGCTAATCTAGAGTCTCGTTGTGGTGGTAAGGTGCATAAATGCAAGCCCCTCATGGGGGTACCTCCCACAGGAAAGTCTAGTGTGCCATATCGGAGTCTCGTCGTGGCGGTAAAATGCATAAATGCACGCCCCTCATGGGGGTACCAACCACGGGAAAGTCTAAAAAAGACACCAAACAAAATGCAACTACGCTATATGGATGCAAGGCTAACATGTGACGATATGTTACAAAATTAAATTCTAATGCAAGCTTAAATGGATGCAACTAAATGGATAATTAATCTAAGATATAATACAAGTATCTAAATGCATGCAAAAATATAAACATGATGAAGATTTGGATTAAAAGGGATCATACTCATGGGTTTCCGGCCTCAGGAGTATCCAGTGAAATC
This sequence comes from Heliosperma pusillum, assembly GCA_022085475.1. Lineage (NCBI taxonomy): Eukaryota > Viridiplantae > Streptophyta > Magnoliopsida > Caryophyllales > Caryophyllaceae > Heliosperma > Heliosperma pusillum. Next base: position 2,779 of record JAIUZE010010878.1, read on the forward strand.
AGAGGATGTAGTATCAAATTGGCCATGACTGGCCTCTGCAAAAGACGCATCTACATCCCTGGCTCCCGAACCAGAGTCGCCACCCTCCACAATCTCGAACCGGGGACCCATCCTGTCAAACCACTCGGCATTCTGAGCCGCAGTCGCTGGGTCCACCTCCTCCTCATCAACTACCGGCTGAGCAAAAACCGGCGCAGAAGAATAATAGTCTGGCTGAACATTGAAATCTCCGAACACCCTAGAACCCTGGTCATACCCGCCCTCTGGCCACATAAAATAGGACGGATGTGGGCCAACTGGCTCCCTATACCCCTCCCTACACCAATTATCGTAAGAAGGGTATTGGCCAAGAGCCAAGTCATAATACATCCTATCCATCCGCTGCGACAAAAGAGCTCTCTCCCTAGCTTCCTCCTCTCGCCATTTAGCTGCCGCCTCTCGTTCCCTAGCCGCCGCCTCTCTCTCCGTCGCCGCCGCTTCGGAGGCCAAAGTCATATCGGCCATGAACTGGATCAAGGAAGGATCCAAAGGTGGGTAACTAGGAGTGGTGGAAGTGGATACATCGGGTCGGGATGAATTAGGCCAAGGACGCCATTGTTGTTGATGATAAAAGGGGTTCATATAAGGCAAGGTGGTGGAAGTGGGGCTCTGCTCCTCTCTCCTATATGTAGTGACGGGGGCAGTGGGATCTCGCCTAAATGCGGTAACTGGAGCTAGTTGATCTTCCGGGGTTTCTTCAGGTGGTGGTGGAGGGTTCTCCTCCTCTAGGGGGAGAAGATAGTGCGCACTATCAGGAACCACTTTCATTGCCGCACTATTCGGGAGGGGAATAGAATTGACCCCTCGAATCCTCCAATACGTCTTCCCGTCCTCAACTCTCTTCACTACCCACTCAAGCTTCTTTGAAATGTAATCCTCCGTCAACAAGGAGCATCCCCCCAAACACCTCAAATTTCGCTCAATTGAGGACGAGGTTGTGCTCCTCACATCTTTGCAAAACATGAGACAAATTCATTAGCCCAAGATCAAATGAGTCTCCATGGACACTAAAGTCGTCCATGAAGACCTCCATACTCTTCTCAAGAAAATCGGCAAAAATTGCCGTCATACATCTTTGGAAAGTCCCCGGAGCATTAGAAAGCCCAAAGGGCATCCTCTTATAAGCATAAACTCCTATGGGACAAGTGAATGTGGTTTTCTCTTGGTCTTCCGGGTGTATGGGGATTTGGAAAAACCCGGAATAACCATCTAGAAATGAATAGTAAGAATGCCCCACTAACCTTTCAAGCATTTGGTCAATAAAGGGGATGGGGTAGTGGTCTTTGAGGGTGGCGGCATTTAATTTGCGATAGTCAATGCACATCCGCCACCTGGTCACGGGTCTAGAAGCTAAAAGAGTCCCATCCTCTTATTCCACCATAGTGACCCCTCCTTTCTTGGGCACTACATGGACGGGACTCACCCAAGAGCTATCGGTTATTTGGTAAATTATCCCGGCCTCTAGCAACTTCATCACCTCATTTTTCACCACTTCCGCCATCTTAGGGTTCAACCTACATAGCCCATCTACCTTAGGTTTGCTACCCTCCTCCAAGACAATCCTATGCATGCAAAGATTAGGACTTAAGCCCTTGATATCATCAATGCTATATCCAAGTGAGCCCCTATGAGTTTTCAAGATTTTCAAAAGTTCAAGTTCTTGGCCTTCACTCAAATTAGCATTAATGATAACGGGATAAGTCTCTCCCTCACCTAAAAAAGAGTACTTAAGTAAGGGAGGTAAGGGCTTTAGTTGTACCTTTGGAGGGAGAAGGCCCTCCACCTTCTTCAATAGCTCATCATCTACCTCATGGTCATCTCCCATCTCCTCATCATGGAGTGCCACTTGTAGAGCTTCTTCTTCACACTTCTCCTCTTCATGCACCTTCTCAACCACTTCCTCTATGACCTCTACCGAGCATGCTTTGTGAAACATTGGTCCCTTCACTAGATGAGGAAGATTAAATTCAAGGGTTTCGTTTCCCACCCTCAAGGTTAGCCGCCCGTCCCTCTCATCAATGAGGACACCTCCGGTAGCCAAAAAGGGCCTACCGAGGATAATGGGAGTGTGGCTATCCTCCGGGATATCTAGGACAACGAAATCCGTGGGGATCAAAAATTTGCCAACTTTAACGGGTACGTCCTCAAGCACACCCAAAGGTTTCTTAACGGACCTATCCGCTAGTTGTAGAGTCATAGAAGTGTGGGTTAAACTTTCAAGTCCAATTCTTTTAGCAATAGTTAAGGGAATGACACTTACACTTGCACCATTGTCACCTAATGCCCTTGAAATCATGACTCCCCCCACAACACAAGGGATAGAGAAACTTCCGGGGTCCCCAAGTTTTTTTGGCATTTTGAAAGAGTTAGGATTAATGAGGAGAGCACTACACTCCGCCTCCATAATCATAACATCTTGGGTACCCAAAGTCCTCTTATGAGTCAAGATGTCTTTTTGAAATTTTGAGTAAGTGGGCATGTTCAATATAACATTGGTGAAAGGTAAGGTCACTTCAAGTCCCTCAAGCATTTTTCTAAATTGGGTGAACTTGAAGTTTTCCTTAGTTTTCAAAGCTCTAGAGGGGTAGGGGATATCGGAAACAACAAGTGGAGAACTAAAAGATACCTTTGGAATGGGAGATTTCTTGGTTACCTTAGCTCTTGCTATTGGTTGTACCTCTACTCCGTCATCATTGACATCCTTGATCATCTCTTCTTCATAAGGCATAATCTCGATATACCCATCTTCTCCCTCTTTGGGTTGATCATCTTCACCCTTGCCATCATCTTTTAACTCCAAGGTAGGAGTCAAAATGGGCTCTTCAAATTCTTCTCCTTCCTCAACATGCTCATCATTTGGAATCTCATCATTCATCATATCCATGTAGGGGTTATCAAGCACTAGTCCACTTCTTAAAGTCACCGCACATGCATGGTGGCTTGATGAAGCATCCTTGGAGCTTTTCCCCGGCAACGGCGCCATTTGATGATGGTTTCGTCGTCAAAACAAACATCAAAAATAACCCAAAATAAGTAGTATAAAGGGGTCGACTCCACGAGGATGGAGGGGGTCAACTACTAGTTCGATCGCATCCTATTCTAGCCTAATAAATGTTGGATTGGAAAGTTAACTAAAAACTAGGAAAAGCAAGTAATCGCTAAATAATAATGATGAAAACAATTAAGGGAAAGACTAAGGTGAAGGGTTCACCTTAGGGGGATTAATGGGCTAGTCGGGTAATTATCAAGTGGGTAACAAATTCGTGTAAAATCAATTGCTAATGTCTCAACAATCGATAATCATCAACAAAGCCATCGCATTTGTCTCAAATAACCCATATAAACACTAGTCTAATCATTTCTACCACCGTCGCTTAAGAAATAATCAAACCATGCTTGATAAAATGGGCAACTTTCGTTCACACATTTCATCAAACACTTTGTGTGCATATGAGTAATACCCAAATAATTACCATAAATCTACTAATTACCCAACTAATTACCCCACATGATCCTCCCTTAGGCTCCCCCTAAACCCTAGAGGGAAACTACTCACATATGGTAAGGGAAATCAAACAAATAGAGGCAAGAAGTAGTGAAATAAACATAGTGCTATGAGATGAATAATTATAACAATCAAATGATAAACAATAAACTAGAAATGAAATTAAATTGCATAAACAACAAAAAGATGAGAAATTTATACCAACAAGCTTTGTATTAGTGAATAGGGAAAATGTCTTCAACCCAAAATCCTCAATACAAACCCAAAACTATGCTAATTTCACTAGGAAAGAGTAGATCTACCAACTTGAAATGAGAAATTAAGTTTAATTAGGGAACGATTAGGAGAGTAATTAGTACTTAATAGAGGTTACAAATATCTAGGGTTTTGTGCTAAGGGAAAATTAAAAGCTGCTTACAAAATAATAGGGGGAGGGTATATATAGGTATCTCGAAATTAAGGAAGAAAATAGAAGAAGAGGGCGAATTTTCAGTGTTGTGTTCCTGGCCGGTCGACCGGCCGGCCTGGAGCACATCAGTAACTTCAATTTCTTCGCCTTCAAATGCTTCAAAATTCTTCTAAGTATGGAGAATGGGGGTCCTGGCCGGTCGACCGGCCGCCGGTCCCCCACCGGCCTGGAGCACGAATCACGCCCCAAGTAGCTTACTGATGTTGCACCGGCCGGGTAGTCGACCGGCCGCCGGTCGACCGGCCGGCACTACCTGGGCCTTTTCTTCTCTTTCTCATCTACTTTCATTTTGTGAGGTTGCAGTCTAGGCCGGGTGGCCGGCCGCCGGTCAGTTGACCGGCCTGCACCACCTGACCTTCCTCATTTCATTCTTCTTCTTCTCATCTTCGAATCCCGACTCATGCAAGATCGTAATGCTCCGATTTCTTCATTTCCACCTTAATTCCTACAAATTAAGATTGATATTCATAGCACGGGAAATCGGGAAGCGAAATACAATCAAGGGCACGCAAATCCGTGTAAACGGACCAAAATGGGGACGAAAATGAGAGGAAAAATGTAACAAATTAAATTCTTATCATGTACTCCCCGAAGACTTGCCCGGGATCCCTCTCGAGCGTGATGTTGAGTTTTCCATTGATCTTGTACCAGGATCCGGACCTATTGCTAAAGCTTCTTACCGTATGGCTCCAACCGAATTGAAAGAGTTAAGGAAGCAACTGGATGATATGATTTAAAATGGTTTCATTCGACCGAGTGCCTCGCCTTGGGGTGCTCCCGTTCTCTTTGTGAAAAGAAAGATGGTTCCATAAGACTTTGTATTTATTACCGTGAGTTGAACCGGATTACAATCAAGAATAGGTATCCTTTGCCAAGAATTGAAGATTTGTTTGATCAACTAAAGGGTGCTTATACTTTTTCCAAGATTGATTTGAGATCCGGATATCACCAAATTCCCGTTCGTGATGTCGATATACCGAAGACCGCTTTTAGTACAATATATGGTCACTTTGAGTTCAAGGTGATGCCATTTGGATTGACTAATGCTCCCGCTATTTTCATGGATCAAATGAACCGCACATTTAGTGATTTCCTTGACAAGTGTGTGGTGGTTTTCAATGACGACATCCTTATTTTCTCCAAGACCGAAGAAGAGCATGTTATTCATCTAAGGGCTATTTTGGGTGTTCTTCGTCGTCAAAAGTGGTTTGCCAAATTCTCCAAGTGTGAATTTTGGTTACCTAAGGTGTCCTTTCTTGGGCATGTAATTTCTAAAGAAGGTGTGATGGTAGACCCTTCTAAAATTGAGGCCGTTGTTGATTGGAAGGGCCCTACCGATGTTAGAGAAGTCCGAAGTTTTCTTGGTTTAGCTGGTTATTACCGTAGATTTGTCAAAGATTTCTCAAAGCTTGCTAGAACGATGACCCAATTGTTGAAGAAAGAAACCAAATTCGTATGGAATGAAGCTTGTGAAGCCGATTTTCAAGAGTTAAAGAAAAGGTTAACTACCGCCCCGGTGTTAACTTTACCTGAAGATGGTGTAGACTTTGATGTGTATTGTGATGCTTCCAAGATGGGTTTGGGTTGTGTACTTATGCAGAGTAGGTAAGTGGTTGCTTATGCCTCGAGACAGTTGAGAGTTCATGAAGTGAACTACTCTACTCATGATTTGGATTTGGCCGCCGTGGTTTATGCCTTGAATGTGTGGAGACACTATCTTATTGGTGTTCATTGTCGCATATTTACCGATCACAAGAGTTTGAAGTACATATTTACTCAAAAGGAGTTGAATATGAGACAAAGAAGATTGTTGGAATTGGTGAATGACTATGATTTTGAGTTGTTATACCATGAAGGGAAGGCTAATGTTGTTGCCGATACTCTTAGTAGGAAATCTTCTCATGCATTAAATGTTATGTGGGTATTACCCGATGATCTTTGTGCCGAGTTTAGAAAGATGAAGTTGGAATTAGTGGAACGTGGATTTGATTATGTTGGTGCCATGGTTGCTGAACCTGTTTTTCTCCGCGAGATCCGCGAAAGCCAAGTTGATGATCTTACCTACAAGTATATTCAAGCCAAACTTCTAGAAGGAAAAGCTAAAGACTTCAAGATTGATGACAAAGGTCTCCTTCGACTCCATGACCGTTTGTTTGTGCCTAATGCTCTTGACTTGAGAAAGCGAGTTCTTGATGAAGCTCACCTTTCCCCTTACTCTATCCACCCCGGAGGTGATAAAATGTATAAAGACTTGAAGCTACAATTTTGGTGGCCGAATTTGAAAGGCGATGTTGTGTCCTATGTTGGAAGATGTCTTACTTGCCAACAAGTGAAAATCGAACACAAGAGGCCCGGTGGATTGCTACAACCTTTGGATATTCCACTATGGAAGTGGGAATCTATTTCTATGGATTTTGTCATGGCTTTGCCAAGGACCGTTGGAAGTAAAGATGTCATTTGTGTTATTGTTGATCGTTGGACCAAGTGTGCTGGATTCATTCTGATCAAAGAGACTTGGAGTTTAGATCGACTAGCGAAAGCCTATGTTGATGAGATTGTTAGATATCATGGTGTTCCCAAGGAGATCAAATCCGACCGAGATCCGAGGTTTTGTTCGAGATTTTGGAAGGCCTTACAAGAAGCCATGGGTAGTAAGTTGTTGATGTATACCCCATTCCATGCCGCTACAGATGGTCAAACCGAGAGGACTATTCAGACTTTAGAAGACTTGCTTAGGGCTTGTGCACTCGACTTCCAATCTAGTTGGGAAAAGAGTCTATCAATGGTGGAGTTTTCTTACAACAATAGTTATCATGCCTCGATCAAGATGGCTCCTTATGAAGCTCTCTATGGAAGAAAATGCCGAAGTCCTATTTGTTGGAATCAATTGAGTGATGTTCGTGACTTAGGTCCCGATGTTCTTGTTGAAACCATTGATCATGTGAAGGTCATTCGTGATAGGATGAAAGCCGCTCAAGACCGGCAAAAATCTTATGCCGATGTCCGAAGAAGACCGTTAGAATTTGATGTTGGAGATAAAGTGTTCTTGAAAGTATCTCCGATGAAAGGTGTTAAAAGGTTTGGTGTAAAGGGTAAATTGAGCCCGAAATACATTGGACCCTTTGATATTGTGAAAAGGATTGGTGCCGTAGCATACAAGTTGGACTTGCCCCCGAATTTGAAGAAAGTTCATGATGTCTTCCATGTTTCTCAATTGAGGAAGTACGTTAGTGATCCAGGCCATGTTTTTCAAGCTGAAATGCCCGAGCTAGAGCCGAATTTGTCCTTTGAAGAGAAGCCAATCCGCATTCTAGAACGCAAGGATAAGAAGTTGAGAAGTAAAGTGGTGCCTTTAGTGAAAATTTTGTGGAGATGTGCGAATGTCGAAGAAGAGACGTGGGAACCGGAAGCTTCTATGCGTATTAAATATCCAAGCCTATTCGATTAAGGTATCTTTCTTTCGCTCAAGTTTCGAGGGCGAAACATTTTAAAAGGTGGGGTGATTATAACACCCGCAAATGTACCCTATTTTTATATTAAAAATATTATACGGATACTTTTCAGTGAAATTTTAGATTTAGTCTAGAATTTAATTTCCCGTGTCTAATTAAGAAAATCCGAGTTCGTTTTTGGACTTTACTCGAAATTCCGAGTGAGTTACGCCTTAAGGCGCTTTTGAGCTTTTTCCCATGTTTTTCCACTTACTCCCTTATACTACCCTAAACCCTAACTCCCTCATTTTCCACTAACTCCTTCTTCCTCATCATGTAACCACCAAAACCTAAGCTCCATTTTTGATCAAGCTCAATATCGACACTACTCCTTCGTTACTTGCTCAAATCCGCTAATTTTTATCGTAATCTTTCCCTCTCATCGTCCTCTATCTTAATTGGTAATAAAATTACCGTCTTTCTCACTTTTCAATTTATCCGTCTTTCTCAAAGGTGAATTATATTCATCTTTTTTTGTCTAATTGTAGGTGGAGACCTTCAAGACTCAACAAAGACTACTACTTAGTAGAGGAGGACCTAGACGAGGATTGAAGACGCGAAAAGGTAACGGTGAAGGGTTACTCGATATCGATGTGTTTTAATGTTTTAATTGTTGTTCTAATTACTGAAAGATGTAATCTTTGCCTTAATGTCATGTTCAATGGTGTTAGTTGTTCATTCTTATGTCACATGCTTATCTTTCTTTAATCTCATGCTAAGTTACATTCAAGTTGTTAATTTTACTTATTTATCATGTTTAAACTTGGGTTGAGCCATTAAGGTGCTTTAATTGACCTTGTCAAATGATTGGATATGTTTAGAGTGCATTAAATGTGGTTTATGTTAGGTAATTACAAATGGGTAAAAACTTGTTTGGCTTAAACTTGAAGTTTGGATGAAATTTGGCTTGAACCCCTGCGAAATTGACTAGGACCCGGACTGGTCCAGTCCAACCCGGACGGGTTTGAGCCCTAAACCCGAGCAGGACAATTCCAACTCGGACGGGTCGGGTCCAACCCGGACGGGTCGGGTCCGACCCTTTTTCGTAAAATGGTCATATCTTTACTGTGACACCCTCAAATTTGCGGAAAGAAAAAAATAATTTAAATACATAACGAAGGTGTCATAACATAAAAAGGTTCATTACAAAACGGAAATAATATTATACAAAAGAAATATACAAGACGGGAGACATATCTCCCGTATAAATACGGAAATAAAAAGAGTGTATAATAATATACAATCTAAGAACCGAATATCGGTCCAAGGTAAATACTTCGCTCGCTAGCTCGTCAATGTACCCAAAGTATGCATTCACCACCTGTTCGACCGCATTAAATATAAACACGGAAGCCACAGTCAGTGTGGAGTAACTCCGAGTTCTCCCAGCCACGAAATGTCGAGTTTAATGAAACATGAATAACATAAAAGCAATGTATATGGAAAATACAAAACTTTAACATAGACGGCATGGCTTTTCATGTTTGAAT
>JAIUZE010010880.1:0-10721 GCA_022085475.1 Heliosperma pusillum
AATTCCCAGACAGAATATAACTTTACACACATTTAAGTCTCATTCAGCATAGTTACAGTACCCCTTGTCCTTACACGCAACCAACAGTCAAGGTGGGTGAGTATATGGCATGTAGTTTGAGTATCCGGGTTGTAACCAAGGTTAATATAAGGCAATGTGGGCTCAAGAACAAGGACCTAAGTCTAAAGGGACAAAAGAGGCTGTTTTGGCTATGTGGAGTTCAATTTTTGTGGGTACCCGGTCCCGCAGGACTTAAGTGCATACCTTCGGAAATTAAATTGAGCTACTAAGTCACACAATGAGACAATGCAAGAGCATGCAAGCTAAGATTTACAATTCGTAATTGAGAAGCATTTCGATGCAAAGTTGACTCACATCAAGCATATCAATCAAGCGTGTTCGACTAGTTAATCCAATCTAATCTCTAGATGTCCTACCATAAGAGTTCAAACCAAAGTCACGAAAGTAGAGCAAAGTGCAAGAGCAAAATAGACATTAAGCACATCTCAATTCACAAAACAAGACCAAAAGCAACATGGACAACTGTCCCCCTCCTCAAACCAAATTTAGCAATGTCCTTATTGCGACCACTCAGGGCGGGTCACAAGACAAGTCAAGGGGAAGGGCAAAAAGATATAAAAATATAGAGTTCAAGTTGATACCATGTGGAAACAGAAGGTTAACCTCCCCAAACCAGCTTCAAAGCATATATTTTTTTGTAGTTGCATGAACATTGGCTGGCAGGGAATCTCCCCAAACCGTCCAGTAGATCCAATTCCTATCTGCAGACTGGCAGTTAAGGTTGTTCACCGATCGGTGGAATCAGCAGTTTGATTCGTGGAGAGCCGTCCACCATCGGTAGCTCTGTTCTGCAGCAGTTCTCCTCAACTGCAAACATATAAGACAGACAAAACAGGAGATCTATAGGAAACGTTCTCTCTCACATCACTCACAAATGTCTCAAAAATCCAAAACAACATGTCCAAAAGTGTCTAACTATTACAACTGAAAATTGTTCCAAAAACAAGTATCAAAATTAATCGAGTTGCCTCCCGACAAGCGCTGGTTTCAGAAAGGTCCTGCACGACCTCATTAAGCTCTTGATCATGTGTAAGGAATATCATCCCCATTAATTACTCTCGGGCTCCAAAATGTACGACTGTCCGGGAGAGGATGATTGGGCCATAGCACACTTGGCAAACCAGCAAGCTTCGGATTCTCGTATACGTTTACTCTTGAGCTGCCGTGCCACCCACCTGGGTCATCAAATCTTGCTCTCAAAGGTGAACAAGTCTCCATGGTGTCTCGAAAGATGTGAGACAGAGACATATCGTTAAAATTACAAGCTGAATTCATAGCAGAAACACCAACAGGACACAGTAAAGGATCAGGACTGACATTGGGTGGTATTGAATGCTCATAGGGGGTCAAGAAGAGTTGGGGCCGATCGGTAGGGAGGTGAGACCGATCGGTGGGTCCAGGTTCTGGGGTCTTTTGCTCATTTTCAAGGGATTCTGTCCTTATAACTAAAGGTGCACGTGGTTTACTAGAAGATTTGAATACCAGAAGCTCACCACCCACCTTAAAAGTCATGGTCTTCTTAGCCACATCGATTAAAGCCCCCGTAGTGTGTAAAAATGGTCTCCCTAATATGATAGGGATGTTAGCATCCTCGGGTATGTCTAACACTACGAAATCCACAGGAATGAAATACCCTCCAATCCTAACCGGTACGTCCTCAAGTAAACCCATGGGTCGTGAGGTGGTCCTATCCGCCATTTGTATCGTCATGTTCGAGCTCTTGAGTTGGGTCAAGCCCATCTTCTTAGCTAAGGACAAGGGTAGGACGCTTACACTAGCACCTAGGTCACAAAGAGCATTTTCGACGTTAATGGTGCCTATGACACATGGGATACTAAAGCTACCTGGGTCAGCAAGTTTAGGTGGAGAGTCGCTTTGTCGAGGTACACTACACCTTTCTGTGAAAGCGACAGTCTCAACCTTGGGGAGTGTCTTCTTACGGTTCAACAGATCTTTGAGAAACTTAGTATACGAGGGTACTTGCAAAACTAAATCTAGAAAAGGAATAGTGATGTCAAGTTTAGTGAGTACCTCTTTGAACTTACCGAATTGTTCCTCATAGGGGGATTTCTTCTTGAGACGACTAGGGAAAGGAAGTTTAATCTTCATCCCAGCTTCTTCTGACTGCTTCCCCTTGCCCAAACCAGCTTCAACATCATTCTCAGCAGCTTTGAAAGGTTCAGACCGATCAGTATAGGGGATGGGACGATCGGTGGGAGTGATATTCTGGCCATTTTCTTCGTTTTTCTGCTTCTCAGACCTCTCAGCATTCTTCCCAGAACTTTCTGCTCTGTCCTCAGCCTCATAGGTGGTCCCACTCCTCAATGTTATGGCATTCACATGGTGGACATGATCAGTGGTTTTGCTAGGCTGAGATGGGAGGTGGCCTTGCTGCCTTTGAGCTTGTGAGGCAGCTAGTTGAGCTATCTGAATCTCCAAGTTCTTAATAGCCCCCGCCTTTTCTTGGTCCATTTTAGCCACTTGAGCAATGAGGTGCTCCTGGCTTTTCTGCATTCCCATCAGCATAATCCTCAAATCGTTCATATCTGTGAATGTAGGAGGCTTGAAGGGTTGAGGTCTGTTTTGTTGCTGGTATGGCACTTGACCGATCGGTTGAGATGGTTGGCCGATCGGTGGATGCTGGTACTGAGGGTTTGGCCTGTTGTACTGCTGGTTGAAGTTCTGCTGCTGATAGTTCTGATAAGCAGCAACTTGTTCTTAGGTTCCAGGGTACCCTAAATTGTCCAGACTGTATTGTTGTTGTAGGGCACTGACCGGTGAAGGTATAGGACTGATCGGTGGAGCTGTGTTTACCTTCAAACTGGCCAACTGTGCCTTCAGATCCTCGATCTGCGAGGTCATGCTCTGCTGGAAATAAGAATCATCCCCTATAGCACCAACTGTGGTACTTGACTGGCCATACTGGATACTATGGCTGGCCATAGTTTCAATGATGTTACGAGCCTCAACAACCTCCACAGAAGAAAACATCCCGTTAGCTGCTGAATCCAAGGTCCTCCTCGAGTCCGCTGTTAAGGCATTGTAGAATGTCATCGCCATGAACCCTTCACCAAACCCGTGATGTGGGCACTGTTTTTCCAGACCCTTAAACCTCTCCCATGCGTCGTATAGGCTCTCATTTAACCGCTGCCTAAAGCCAGTAATTTGCATCCTGAGGTTGACAGTCCTCTCCGGAGGGAAGAATTTCCTGTAGAATGCTAGGACAAGGGTGGCCCAAGTGTTTGATGTGGCTGCTGGCACAGTTTCCAGCCAGAATGATGCCTTGTCCCTCAGTGAATGTGCAAACATCATCCTTCTCAGCTGATCTTGTGTCACCCCTTCGTGGGTGATAAGTTGGCAAAGATCACAAAATCTGTTTATGTGGCGAGCTGGGTCTTCGGATGGTGCACCCCCAAATTGTTCTTTGTGGATGAGGTTGTAGAAGGATGAGTCAATTTTAAAGTTGGTTGCTGTGAGGTTAGGGCTGAGAGTCCCTGTGGGCACCTGTGCAGCAGTAGGCATCCCTTCATCACTAAGTTTAGGCATTGTGGTTCTTGGTGATGTTGGTGGGGTTGATGTAGGTGATATTGTAGGTGATGGTGAAGATGTAGGTGTTATTGTGGGTGTTTGTGTGCTTTCGTTGTCAGCCAGCCTTCGATTTCTACGCAGAAATCTTTCTGGTTCAGGATCGAAGTTCAGCAGGGCAGCAGAATTTCTCCTGCGCATACAAACTTGCAGAAAACAGTCAGAAAATAGACAGACCGATCGGTGGGGGGTATGTACCGATCGGTATAAGGGCAGAATTTCACAGAAGTCACTTAGAACAGAAAAGAAAATCCAAAATTAATCAGAATATTGCCTCCCCGGCAACGGCGCCATTTTAATTACTGGTTTTTGTCGTTATAAATCCGATATCAAACAATAATTTATAAGTCCAAACTAAAACTAACTAGGGCAGCTAGTGATAAGTCCAGGTCGATCACAGGGAGGCGTGATGTATCTAATCAGTTTAGGTCGATATTCAATTCTGCTAAGGTGACAGGTTTAACAGGTTGAGAGGTGAGTTTAGAAGGTACGAAATTGAAAGCAGTGAATAAATGAAAACAAATATAAAACAAAGTAAATTTATGAAAATCAGATGAAACGAAGACTAGGGCAGAACGGGTTCACTATGGTGTCAAAGGGATAGGTCGAGCCAAGGTCTAAACAGTCTAAAGGGTGAGAAAGTTGCTGGTCCGGCCTCCTAACCGCCTCTAGCCACTCTGATTACTTGTCCGGTCTCACAGAGTTCACTATCCTACAGGTCTAAAATCCCAATTACTGGTCAGGTCTTAGGGGAAATACACTAAACAGACGATAACCTAGCGTCCTAGGTCAAACAGATGACAATTCAAGCGCGAAATAGGTTCAGATGCATAAACAGTTTAATTGGCCACCCCCAAATCTACCACAGCTAACCCTAACCCTAGCAAGGAAATTAGCTATTCATGGCTACAGAGATCAAACAATGGGCAAAGATGATAAAGAATATGGCATAAGACATGGATAAAAGCGACGAAAACATGAACAAATCAACAAGGACAAAGAAACATAATAGAACTATGAAACGAAATCGAAAGAACCTGAATTATGGGATAAAAAAGAACAAGGACCGATCGGTGGCAAACAAAGACCGATCGGTGGCAAGGTCAAAAACAGGCGAAAATGTAAATCTAAACCTAAGTACAGAAATTAAAGAGAGTTTGAGAAGTTTTCAGATCCGTGACAAGGGATCTTGACTGCTGAAAGATGCCGATCCTTAATTCCCGACGATTCCCTTCTTTTATATCCTGGAATTAGGTTTACTCAGAAACTGCTGAAAACTGTTTTGGGCCTGGGTGTTTCAGAATTGGCCCAGAATGATCTACTTGGACTGTAGAACAATCGGTCTGTGCTGGAATTGGGTCAGAACGATCGGTTTGTATCTCCCACCGATCGGTCCAACCTCTGTTTGGGCCAGAACGATCGGTCTGTAGCTGCCACCGATCGGTGGTTAATCTTTTTGGGCCTGTTTTGCTTCTCGAGCTTCTTGAATGTGTTGTTTAGTCGGTATAAGGTTGGTTCTTGGTCCTTCATTCCTCGTGCTTTGTCAGAATGCCTTCGAATCACCCATAAAAGGCGTGAAATCTGCAAAATAGACATGAAACATACCAAAGTAGCAAACGAGAGGAATACGACTAGAAAAGAGCTCAAAGTGAAAGTCCATAGACCTTAATTAGACTCCTCTAATTAATTACTAAATTACTTTTTAATTTAGTTTGTGATGATCTATGTAACATGCATGCAAATATAAAGACATTTATATAAAAGAAGAAATTTCCTCACATTGATATGGAAATTATATGGGCCCAACAAGAACTCCTTCTTGTTGTTCTTGAGCTATAAATAGGGAATGAAACACAAACTACTCCAAACTAGAAGACCCCTTCACAGTTTGAAACAAGATTAACCCAAATAATCTACCCTTATTATTAACTAGATAATAAGATAGATATAATACTACTAATATTATGACTATATTACTACACTAGTAATACTTAGTAAATATTAGTATATGAGAGTTTTAGTGAGAAGAAGAGTTTTTAGAAAGAAGTATGACAAATGCACAAAATGAAGCAAGTATAAAATGAACACAAAATGTTCATAATATAGGCCATTTGGCCGGATGTCATAGTCCAAATATGGACTATTATTTTGCTCAATTTTGCCACATGCATTAGAGTGGAGTGTTGTAGTATATATGATGATTATTTCTACTTGTTATGTCACTTTCATAAGTAACTAAATAGTAAAACTAAGAACAAAATCATCACCATGTAACTACTACCAAAACCGGTCCATTATGGCCTAGTTTGGTCCATTTTGATTTTTGATATTTGTCTCACAAATACTTATTGATCATATGGTTAATTATCTTGTATAATTAAGTGTTAATTTGATCATATAACAATTATATGAATCAATTAAATAAATAATATGTACTTAACATTTTAAGTAATATTTTACCATTATATCAATATATAATGGGTCCCACAATGCTTAGTTAATTTATTTTACAACTCCTTGTAAATATAATTAACTAATTACCTCTATCTCAAATCCTCAACTAATTTAGTAATTTAACGAGTAATTACTAAGTTAAACCTTATTAACGTATTAAAATAAGATATAAATTTATTAGTCAATTATTTCGCATAATTGAAATAAGTTAATCGAATGTGAGTTATTAAACTCAATTCTAATATTAACTCTCGTACATATCGAATAATGTAAGTATAATTAATGTAGGCGTATACAAAAATTAGTACTATTGGATTTATCCTTAGGTATGTGACGAAAGGGATCAGTGATCACCGCCAGTCTCAAACGACAAATAACGTCAAACTCTAGTTAGCCAACCGTTATTGATTTACGTTAATCAACTGACTAATCATATATATAGTCAATAATTATCCCAATTATATTCCATAATAAGATTTATTATGTGGCGCACTATTGTGGAGGACATCTACTCCAACACAAAGGAGCTACCTATGATGCACAAATGGGGTAAATGTGTAGGCAAATGTGCATATGGAATACGCACATCAATAGTGACTTGGGTTGAAAACCAAGTCACCATCCAAATACAACCATTGTTCAAAGGAACTCAAAATACTTTCCATGTCAAAATATGGAAAAGGAAAAAAAATAGTTCAACAAACCAACAATCAAAATGCAATAACAACATAGAAGACAAATAGCAAAATATTGCCAAGCCCATCATAGGTCTCCTCTACGTGGTGGCTACCCTAGCTTCCTCGTAGATCCTCCTAGGCTTGCTTTGCCTTGTCCTTCTTCTCATGCCCTAAATGTGATCAAAAAGGGTGGTGAGAATCACAACTCGTATCAAAATACCAAAGTTGAGATGAGTATTAATAACATATACTTTGGGAAGAAACATTACCAACTGGAAGAACCCGTCCAGCTTTGATGTCTCCCAAGTACTTGGAGCAACTACGCTTCCAATGGCTCGTGCCATTACAACAATGACACTTGTCTTCGGACACGGCTCCCTTCTTTCCTTTGGAAGAGCTATTCATAATAGCCTTTCCTTTGCCTTGATAGGAGTGAATGGGCTTGCTTCCCTTGTTCCCTTTGCCTCCACTTTTCTTGAACTTCGCCTTGCTCTTGACATTGATGTTCAAAACATCCTTACTAGAGCTAGCTTGAAAGCCCATGTCACGTTTGGCTTGCACAAGCATCTTGTGCAATTCATGAACCGAGACAGTGGCATTTTGCATGTTGGAGTTCACCCTAAAGTTGACAAACCCTTTGATCTTACTTAGGGAGTGAAGTATGCGGTCAATTATGAGAGGCTCGGGAATCTATATTCCTTGCTCTTTAAGCACCTTCACGTACTCAATCATTTTGAGCACGTGAGGGCTAACATTATGACCCTCCTTCATATTGAGGTCGAAAAATTGGGAGGTGGCTTCATATTGCAAAATTCTTGGAGCTCGTGAAAACATGGTCACGGTCTTAGAATAGATTTCATATGCGGTTGCCATTTTAATGGCATTACGTTGAAGCTCGCTATCCATCGAAAATATCAAGACATTCTTGATCGCCGCCGACTCCTTGTGGTAGGCCTCATAGGCCTCCCTAGTGGCGTTTGATGACCTCGCATTTGGAGTGGTAGGGGCCGCCTCGGTTAGGTAACTAAGCTTACCGTCACCTTCGGCGGCTAAGCGTAGTTACCCATTCCAATCCGTGAAGTTTGAACCATTCTTTTCAAGTTTACAACGATCCATGAAGGATCTTAGCCATGATACGGTGGTGAGTGGTGGAGTGTGAAAGTCCATAGACCTTAATTATACTCCTCTAATTAGTTACTAAATTACTTGTTAATTTAGTATTTAATGATCTATGTAACATGCATGCAAATATAAAGACATTTATATAAAAGAAGAAATTTCCTCACATTGATATGGAAAATATAAGGGCACAACAAGAACTCCTTCTTGTTGTTCTTGAGCTATAAATATGGATGAACACAAACTATCTCCAATGTAGAAGATCTCCTCTAAGTTGCACCAAGATTAACCCAAATAATCTACTCTTATTATTAACTAGATAATAAGATAGATATTATACTACTAATATTATGACTATATTACTACACTAGTAATACTTAGTAAATATTAGTATTTGAGAGTTTTTAGTGAGAAGAAGAGTTTTAGAGAGAAGTAAGCAAAATGCACAAAAATGAAGAAGTAAAAAATGAACACACAATTGCTCATTTTTAAGCCTTCTTGGCCGGACCATCAAGTCCATAAAGGACTCTTATTTTTGCTTGATTTGTTCACATGCATTTGTGTGGAGTGTTGTAGTATATATGATGATTATTTCTACTTGTTATGTCACTTTCAATAAGTAACTAAAGAGTAAAAACAAGAACAAAATCATCACCCTTGTAACTACATCATAACCGGCCACAATTGGTCTAGTTAGGTCCATTTTGATTTTTGATATTTGTCTCACAAATACTTATTGATCATATGGTTAATTATCTTGTATAATTAAGTGTTAATTTTATCATATAACAATTATATGACTCAATTAAATAAATAATATGTACTTAACATTTTAAGTAATATTTTACCATTATATCAATATATAATGGGTCCTACAATGCTTAGTTAATTTATTTTACACAACTCCTTGTAAATATAATTAGCTAATTACCTCTATCTCAAAACTCAACTAATTTAGTAATTTAACGATTAATTACTAAGTTAAATCTTATTTAATCGTATTAAAATAAGATATAAATTTATTAGTCAATTATCGCATAATTGAAAAATAAGCTTAATTGAATTTGAGTTCTTAACTCAATTTCTAACAATTAACTCTCGTACATTTCGAATATATGTAATGTACTAATTGAGCTTGTAAAGTAGTCGGTTATACAAATATTAGTTAGCTACTGCGGATTGTTCAATCTTGGTAGTGTTGACCGAAAGGGATCAGTTGATCACCGCCGTCATACGACAATAACGTCAAACTCTAGTCAGCCAACCGTTATTGATTTACGTTAATCAACTGACTAATCATATATATAGTCCATAAATATCCCAATTATATTCCTTAATAAGATTTATTATGTGGCGCACTATTGTGGAGGACACCTACTCCAACAATCTCCCACTTGTTTGACACAAGTGTGCGTCACCGATTCTCTTGTCTCTTTATCACATCTCCCACTCAACGCAAGGTGTCTTTCAGGTCGCACTTGCGATTGACACTATCTAGAGTGGTTTTCTCGATAGGGAGAGTAACTGTCTGACCGGAAAATCTACCATAGATCTCTTTCCGAGCGTGGCCACGCATTTACAGTAACTACTCCTCGAGTGGCCTAAAGATGTTTTTTTACCCAACGTGGGTGGACAATTCCCGTTGATCCATCTACTCTGTATAATGCAGATCACCATGATCCAGAAGAAGTCCATCGGCCTCCTTTTACGGCACGACCTAGAACATCAACCAAAACCAATCGGAAACAGCACCGACTCAGATAGACGGTCGTCAGTCAAAAGAATCGACTTATAGGAATAAGATAGAAGACCCTGCCACGACCAGGCATCAATTAATTGATTTAAGGGTCTCTACAATGTCACTGTCCGACAGAGTGTCATACAGTCTGTCTATGTAAACGACCAGTCATCTCCATGACCCCATTGTGCTGAACCAACCATCGATCGACTTACAATCTAGTCATTTCGAGACGTCACCTCATTGAGTGACTAGGGACAAAATACTAAGTTTGTCCTGTTCACTTGAATTGGGTTCAACCTTTCTTTCAACCAATTCGGATAAACAAAGTATTAAAATTTAGTCAAACTAAATAAAGGAGTTTTTTTAATGAAACTCTAACAATGAATGCGATTATCAAATATTTGGAAAAATTGATACGCTATCAATAATTTCATATCTCATAATCTCTAGCAATTCAGGTACATATTTCAATCCCCATTGAAATGACATGACTATCATGTGCAGCCTGCAAAAAGCATGGCTAATGGATTAGCAATGCTTGCATTTTTCCCATCGTTCTGATTGCTATTTCTCTTTGTCTACGTAATCTCTTATTACATAAAACTTTCTGAGTACGTGTCTAGGTTTGAATCTAGACTTAGGACTCTTGGCCTAAGGTAGCTCCCACTGTTTTACCAGTATAATGGGATAGGATATACAGCTATAGGAACTATTTCTAGTCCCTCCAATACTGTCGAATCCAAGCTACTTTCATATGCATCATCATATGATGCAATGTACTCTATTTCCGTTGTGAAATCCGCAATGATAAACTGCCTGGAACACTTCCAGCGGATACATGACATTTATATTTGAAAATGTCATTCCTACTTGGAACCTTTCCAATAGTATTTTCTGTTTGGAACTCTTCCAACAGATAAATCTTCTATGAAACACAGCCAGCTCGTGATTTCAAATCACTTTGATCAGTTTGGAAACTGAAGTCTGTGCAACCCTTACACGCAACTCATTTTAAACTCCAAACACATTGAACATATCTTTTAGTCCTTCGCAAGTACTAAGGA